>BHFV01000098.1:26779-54105 GCA_003568905.1 Trebouxiophyceae sp. KSI-1 | reverse complement strand
TGTGGCAGCAGGACCTGCGTGCACCGTGCCCTCACCATACTTGCCGTCCCTCACGCCCCACCGGCCCTCCTCCCCGCTTGTGGCCGGGCTCAGCCCGAAACCAGCCTCGCCTGCCCAAGACCCAGGGAATGCGGCGTAGTAACGCAGCGAGGGCCACTCAGCGCCCTTCAGCAGCTCCCGAGGTACACGAGCCGTTTGATACGGGGCTTGGCGCCATGGAGCTGTCGGCGGTGCTGCGGCACTATATCGACAAGATGCTGCGCGAGGTCCCCGGCATGAAGGTGTTGGTGCTGGACGAGGACACGACGCGGATGGTCAGCATGGTGTACAGTCAGTCGGAAATCCTAGAGCAGGAGGTATTTCTGGTCGAGAAGCTGGACGCGCGGCCGGGCGAGCAGCTGTTCCATCTCAAGGCATGTTTCCCACCGCACAGCCCTGTCCGAAAGCAGTGATGTTTTCTCGCTCTCCGCTTGGCACACGGCACCGCAGCTGACCGTGCCGGGCGCTCAATGCCCGCAGGCCATCTGCTTTTTGCGCCCGACACGGGAGAATGTCGCGCGCTTGCGGCGAGAGCTGCGGGAGCCGCGCTTCGGCGAGTACAACTTGTGTGCGCATTCTATGCCGCGTGTGTGGCCGCTGCCCGGGCCTGAGGAGTGCAGGCCACTGAGTGCCCATGGGAAGGTTGAATTGCAGTCTTTACCAACCGCATCGAGGACCTGCGGCTCCAGGACATGGCGGAGATCGACTCGCGAGAGCTGGTGGCGCAAGTGCAGGAGTTTTTCGGCGATTTTGAGGTGCTGGACCCGCACCACTTCCTGGTGCCCATCCCACGCAGGCACGTCGCGCTGCAGCCCTTCAGCTGGGAGTACGCCAACAGGTGCTTCCCCATCTTCTCCAGCAGCAACGGCTGACCGCAGAGCACAAGGTCTCCTTGTTGCGACCGACATGCCCGCGCTCTGCAGCATGGAGGCAGTCGCTCGGATGACGGAGGGCCTGGCGGCGCTGATCCTGTCGCTGCGGCGCCGCTTCTCCATCAGGTGTGTGTCCTGACCTGGCATTGGCACGCCGCCAATGCTCGCCGGCGCAGACGGCCAAACCGGCGGCAAGCCTGTGCCGCGCAGGTACCAGCGCGGCTCGGAGCTGTGCGAAAAGCTGGCGGCCTCGCTGCACCAGCTGACGACCGGCGAGGAGCGGGAGCTGTTCGACTTTGGCAGCCGGGCGGGCGAGGTGCCGCCGGTGGTGCTGCTGCTGGACCGAAAGGACGACCCGGTGACGCCGCTGCTGACGCAGTGGACCTACCAGGCCATGGTGCACGAGCTGCTGGGCATCCAGGCCAACCGCGTCAACCTCCCCGCCTCTGCAAACGTGCGCCTTGTTGCCTTCAGTGCCTGCAGCGGAGGCGTCCCACTCTGCTTTTCAAGCTGCTTGGCGGGGCCGCAGGTGAAGAAGGACTTCCAGGAGCTGGTGCTGTCGGCGCGGCAGGACGACTTTTACCGCCGGCACATGTACAAAAACTTTGGCGACATCGGCACGGCCGTCAAGGAGCTGGTGGACGAGTTCCAGCGGCACTCGGCGCAGGGCCAGGCGCTGGAGAGCATCGAGCAGATGCAGAATTTCGTCGAGAGCTACGGCGAGCTGTCGGCGGCGCAGCGAAACGCCTCGAAGCACGTCACGCTCATCTCCACGCTGTCCTCGGTCGTCGACGCCCGCAACCTCATGCAGGCGCGCGCTTTGCCTGGGTCCTTCTGGCTCCTGGCGGAGCCTGCAGGGCGTTGGACGGCATCTGCATGTGCCAACCAGACCGTCTGCGTGAGCTGCGTTTGTGCCGCACTGCAGGTGTCGAGCGCGGAGCAGGAGATCTGCTGCAGCAGCAGCAACCCGCAGGGGCACTACGAGATGGTGCACGAGCTGATCCACGCGCGGCAGCCCACGGACGGCGACCGCATGAAGCTGGTGCTGCTGTACGCGCTGCGGTACGAGCGGGAAGGCAGGAGTCAGGTGGGCGGGCTCATATGAGGCTCCCCACTGTCGGCTGGCGCTCTCCTCTGCGATAACACGCTCATGGCGGCTCGCGGCCTGCAGGTGGGCCAGCTGGTGGGCGCGTTGCAGAACATGGGCCTGCCCGCGCAGCAGCTGGGCCTGCTCAAGACGCTGCTGAAGCACGCGGGCGCCGAGCGGCGAGTGGGCGACCTGTACAGCAACCGCAGCTTCTCCTCGCGCTTTGTCACCATGGCCAGCAAGAGCCTGCGGGTGGGCCGTCCCTTGCACTCGTCCCTCACTGAGCTGCAATTACCGCAGTGGGTCGGAGTTCTGCTCACCCGATCAGTCCCCTGTAGCCGTGAGCCTGCCACCGGCGCATGCAGGGAGTGGAGAACGTGTACACGCAGCACACACCGCTGCTGCTGAACACGCTCGAGGGCCTCTGCAAGGGCCGGCTGCGTGACGCGGACTACCCTTCCGTCAGCAAGGGCGCCAGCGCAACGCAGGTGCCTGGCAAGGCGCCAAAGCTGGTCATAGTGTTTGTGGTCGGCGGCACGACCTACGAGGAGGCCAAGGCCGTGGCCGAGCTTAACGCGCAGGCGGGCCTCTGATCTTTTTTTGTGCAGCAAGTGAGGCGAGCGAGCGTGGCCAAGTGGCACTGGCTGCCTGCAGGGCGAGCGCGGGGAGGGCTGGATGGCAGGCACTCGCATCTTTTTGGGCGGCACGAGCGTGGAGAATAGCGACAGCTTCATGCGCGCTCTGGGCGAGCTGCAGGCTGCCGAGAAGTTCCAGTAGCAGCCTGCAAATGATCAGGCAAACGAATGACCATTGTCGAACACTGCAGGCAGGTAGGAATGAACGTGATTGAGCGGTTGTACCATACGTGTGATAGAGAGCGGCTCGAGAGCTGACCTAGTGCCCTCGTGAGGATGTTTCCTCATGACGAGTGCCTCCAAGAACGCATGATAAGAAAAGAAGAGAGAAGGGGAGGGACGAGATGACGGGAAAACGGAAAGTGATCTTTGACACGGACCCGGGCATCGATGACTCCATGGCGCTCGCATGCGCTTTCAACTCGCCAGATGTGGAAGTCATCGGGCTGACGACCATCTTCGGCAACGTACAGACGCCCCAGGCGACGCAGAATGCCTTCTTCCTGCTGCAGCTGGCAGGCCGCGAGGAGGTGTGGAGCCCTCCTCCTGCGCTCACATGGCCATGCGTACGTAACGAGTTGCGTGTTTACCGCGCATCCGCTCACGCACTGCGCACTGATAACCAGAAAATCACTACGCTGCAGATTCCTGTCGCAGAAGGCGCGCTCGTGCCGCTGTCGGGCGTCGTCAAGCAGGTGGCGGACTTTGTGCATGGCAAGGATGGCTTCGGCAACACCTACCAGCAGATACGGCCGGTAGGGCGGCATTCCAGACATCTCAAGTGACTACAGTCTGGCAAATGCTATCTACAGGGTGAGCATGCTTGCCCGCCTGCTTCAGGGCCAGAAGCACGCGCTGGACGCGGCCGCCTTCATCGCTGACGCCGTCAACCGGGACCCAGGCAATGTCAGTGTGCTGGCGCTGGGGCCACTCACCAACCTGGCGCTGGCGTTCAAGCTGGACCCCCGCGTCGCCCAGAACATTGTGCCTCTCTGCTGCTGTCATTGGGCGCTTTTGCATGCCTGTCTTGCCACCGGGATTCCAGTTAATCATGAGGGCTTGCTGCGCGCAGAAAGAGCTGGTCATCCTGGGGGGTGCCTTTTTTGTGGAGGGCAACGTCAACCCAGCAGGTCGCCGGCCCATCGTTTGGCTGCACCAGCACCTGGGACCCCAGGTGCTGCCAGGGCTGAATCAGCTGCTGGCGCTGTGCAGCTGAGGCCAACATCCTGGGAGACCCTGAAGCGGCGGACTATGTGTTTGGTGAGACGGATCGCATCCGCGTGCTGGGCCTGGACGTGACGCACAAATGCCGCATCAGCGTGCCGCAGCTGGAGCGGCTGAAGAGCAGCACCGGCCGCTTCGGCGCCTTCCTGTGGCAGGCCATCCAGTTCTACCTGCAGTACCACAGGTGCGGCCTGGCAGCCAGCCATGCATCAGCATGCACTGAACCCAGCATGCAAACGGCCAGCGCAGCTTCTCAGCGTTGGGCGCTACTGGCAGTTACGTGCGGGCCACGTACCAGTGTGCCTGAAATGGCCGCCGACTGCCTGCAGGGACGCGTACGACATGGACGCCATCTTTGCGCACGACCCCTCCGCCTATTTCGCCTTTGCTCGCCCGGAGCTGTTCACCTGGCAGGCCGGCGGCGTGCGCGTGCTGTGCGACGGCTTTGCGCGCGGCAAGACGCTGCAGGACCCCGGGCGCAAGCGGTGGAACGTGGAGAACGGCTGGACGGGGCGGCCCAAGGTCCAGGTGGCGGTGGCGGCCGACTACGAGGCGGTCGTGAACGCGATCCTGGAGGGGATGTGCAAGTAGCGGCGGCCGGCAGCCTGTCTGCCAGCAGCTGCAGCCGTGCTCCGGCCTGCTGGCCCTGACCTCGCTGAAAACATGTAGACCAGTGTTGCACCCTGTTCTTTTGTTCATCGGCCAAAAGCTGCAGCTATGTGGCGTGGCGATCGTGGCGAGTGACCCATTACGGACTCCCCTCCTTGGGGGCGACATCAATCGTTTCTGCTAGCGGCCAGTGTTCACTTGCCGTTTGGGCCTGGCGTTCCGGCACAGGACCAGGCTGGCTTGGCGAGACAGCCTTGGCTGACACACACTGCACTACAAAATGACGGATGGCCAAGACAGAGAAAGACGGCAGAGATGGGCGGCTGACTAGGCCTGGAAGTGCGCAAGTCGAGCGATCACCATGCAGCTGGGACAAGACAGGACTTCAGGAGGGCTCAGAAAGCACTGCAGAGGCGCCGCGCAAACAAATCTACGCATTGAGGGGGGACTTTTGCGGCATGCTCTGCCGGGGGTGGCCCCGGAACGACTCTGGCGGCTGCCCGGCCGGCTCGAAGCTCAGCTTGCGCGCTGAGAGCAGGCGCTGAGTGGGCGGCGTGCCGCTGCCCTTCTCCTGCCTGCAGCAGACCAGGCACACGGCGTCAGTGTCTTGGCACCTCGGAGGGCAGCAGCAGGACCTCCAGCCCCAAGTCTCCTTCCGCAGATCTCCCGTAGACTTCAAGCAGCAGCTTTCAGGAGTGGCTGGCAAGCGCACCTGGCCGACATGCTGCCGCTTGCGCCGAGGGTCGGCGAGCTGGGGCTGCCCGCCTTTGCCAGCAGCAGAGCCGCCTTGGGCGAGGCCTTGGCGCGCGCCGCGCCCGGGCCAAAGGGGCTGCCCGGCTGCTTGGGCGTGCGGCCAAACATGCGCGCCGACTGCGCGCCGCTGGGAAAGTGACCGCCCTTGGGCGTGTCTGCCAGCGTCGCGCCGCCCGAGCAGCTCGCGTCCTGCTGGGTGCCTGCAGCGCACATGCCTGCCATGCTTTGCAAGCCTGGCCGCAGGCAGCAACCTCATGCGGGCCCAATCAACTGCTTTGTGGCTGCCATTTTGCGCACAGTCCCTGCGACAGGGGGGGGAGAAAGGAAGCATGCCTGCCAGCCGGCGGCGGCGGCGGGCCAGCGGCGAGGGCGTCGCCTGCTGCTGCTGCTGCTGCGGCTTGGGCGACGGCGGCGCCAGATCTGTCCGGATGCGCGGCAGGCGCTGCATCCAGGGGCGGGCGACGTGCGCAGGCGGCGAAGGCGGGTGCGCCTGCAGCAGCCGCGGCAGCCGCATGTCAGCCACTACTGCTGGAGAGGCGAAGGGTTTGTCTGCTCAGCGCCTGAGTTTCAACGCCCATGCAGAATCGCCAGCTGAGCCATGAGTAAAAAGGGCCGCTTGCCTCCAGGCCGTTGGCGGTGATGTGCAGCGAGCGGCCCTGCGGAAGTGCCAGCTCGGGCAGCCGAGGGCCGCCTGCCTGCAGGCTCATGGGCCCGTGCGCCTGCTCGCGCTGCAGCGGCTGCAGCACTTGCAGCCGCTGCTGCATGACCGCCATGCCGGCAGTGATGGCTGCTTCGCTGCCAGCCTGGCCGCTGCCGCCCGGCTGCGAGGGCGCAGCTGTCTCGAGCGTCCTGCCAGAGCTGCCTGCTGCGGCCTGCAATTGCAAAACAGCAGATCCCCTCAGGATCAATATGAGTCAGATGATGGCAAGTAGAAGCAGAAATGCCAGGGGCAGAGCAGAGGAGAGCGGTGGGCTGCGCGCCTGCAGCGCCCGTTCCAGCACCGCCAGGCTGGCAGCCCTCGCCGGCGGGGTGACCTGCGCGGCTGCTGTGCCGGCAGCCGCGCTGCTGTAGCTGCTGCTGCTGAGCGGCAGCGGCGGCGGCGGTCCGGGCGCGCTGGCGATTGGCTTGCGCAGCTTCTTGGTGATGGTCTTCAGAGAGGAGCCGGCCCACTGCATGACGGACGACTTGGCCTCCTCCCGCGGGCCCGCCCGCGCCGGCTGCAGCCACAGAAGCACGCAACGTCAGCAAGCTGTTTGCTGAGCAGACAGGGCTTGCCTGCATGCAAGCTGGCGTGCTAGGCAGCGCCTCCTGCCTGTGCTGAGCCGGCTGCAGCTCCCAGCCCCAGGCGGAGGGGGGGGCTGGCCTCGGGCGCCTCGATGGAGCGGGCGGACGAGCTGCTGCTGCTGCCCGACGCCTGGCGGTCGCCGCTGCCGGAGGTGCAGTCGATCATGATGCGGAACGGGTTGCTGCCGCCGCGCCTGGCCAGCTTGTCGGCCGCCCGCCCCCCGCCCGGCTGCGCCTCGCCCAGCAGGCCGCGGTGCTCCAGCAGCCAGGGGTGGCGCAGCAGGCCCTCCACGCTTGGCCGCTTGCTCACCGCCTGCGGCCGCAGTGCGACTGACCAGTCAGCAGCCGTCCGGAAATGGCTGCAAGCCAGGCGTCCTCCCCGTGCCGGGGGCACCCAAGTGGCACGGCCCGCACAGGCGACGCCTAACGCCCGGGCGGAGGGGGCGGCGGCGGGCCTTGACGAGCGCGGCCTGGACGAAGGCGCGCGCGGCGGCGCCGAGCTGCGGCGGCATGACCGGCGCGCGGTACATGATGTGCTCGTACGTCTCCGAGCGGGACTCCTTCTCGAATGGCGGGTGGCCGACGAGGAGCTCGAAGGCGACTATGCCGACCGCCCACGCGTCCACCGCGGCCGTGTACTCCAGGATCGCCTTCTCCTTGTTCTCCTCCGGCCGACTCTTCTCGGGGCACATCAGCACCTGCAGGCGGGGGGCTCCTGAAGCTGTGCCCCAAGCCGCCCGGCCTGGAGCCATGCTCCGCGCCGCGCCTCAGCCCGGCCTCCTCTGGATGCCAGCCTGATGATGCTGTTCCTCCTCTCCAGGCTTTGGCGGGCCCTCACCTCGGGCGCCATCATGTCCAGCGTGCCCGCCCGCGTGACCGGCCGCTCCTCGCGGTGGTTGATGCTCAGGCCAAAGTCGGCGAGCTTGACGGTGCCGTCGGCCGCCAGCAGGATGTTCTCCGACTTGATGTCGCGGTGGATGATGCTCTGCAGGCGGCCGCCCGCCACCTGGGTCTCAGGGCACCGGCTTTGCCGCGGAGCGCTCGTGGGCGTCTCGGAGCTGGCCGGCGGGCCTCCCCTGGACAAGCGGGTGCTGCAGGGCAGTGGGGAGGCACCTGGTCGTGCAGGTACACCAGGGCCTTCATGCAGGGGTAGACGATGGAGGCCGCGACGCGGTGCTCCGGCAGGCGGCCGCCGTGCGCCTTGAGCTCCTCGTACAGGTCGCCGCCTGCAAGCCCCCACACACAGGCTGCTCGGCACCCACTGCGGAGCTGGCAGGAGGGACCCCTCAGGGGGGGGGGGGGGGGCGCTTGCTGACCCGCGGCAAACTCCTGCGCCATGTAGATGTTCTCGGCGTCCTCGAAGGCAGCAAAGAGCTGGATGATGTTGGGGTGCCGCAGCTGGCTGTGGATGCGGATCTCCCGCTCCACCTGTGCCGCCAGTGCCACCGAGTGAGCCAGGAGTGGGGGTGGCGCCACGGCGAACCCGGGCACACGAGGCCGGCGGGCGCTCGCCTGGTACCAGTTGAGGTTGGACAGCTTGTTCTTGCGGTACAGTTTGAGCGCGACGGGCGTGCCCGAGAGCCGACAGGTGGCCGAGTACAGCAGCGACGCCTTGCCCTTGTACAGCTGCTTGTGCAGCTGAAACTCTTCCACGCGCCTGCGGACGCATCGAGGGCTCGTTCTCAAAGCAGGGGCAGCGCGACAGCGGTCTGTATGCCCCCTGTTTGAGAGTGCCGAACATCCATGGATGGCCACAGAAATATCTGGCACGGTTTCCTCGGGGAGCGGAGCGCACCAAGTGCTGAAGCGCTTCATCTGGCGCGGGCAGCAGTCCGACACGCAGACCGTGCGCGGCTCGCAGTGGCCGCGGGTCACGTAGATGCTCGCCGGCACCCGCTCCAAGTCTAGCAGCGGCACGCCTGCGCCCCGGGCGCACGCGTGAGCGCCGCAGAACAGCAAGTAAAGCCGCAATGCTCCATAAGGTGACCCCGCAGCGGCCCGAGCGCGCCGGCAGGCCGGCCGGAAAGGGCCAAAGAGACCATCCGCCCCCGTCAGCCGAGCCTATATAGCAAGATCGGGCTGCCAGCCGGCTGTACTGCGCCCCACGGATCGACGCCAGCGGCCCTACGGGTGTGGCATGCGGCAAAACAACTCCCGACCGCGGCCGACGTCGCCCGCGGCGAACATGTGGCCGCCTAGGCCCCCGCTGCCAGTGCCTGGCGGGCCAACCGCCTGCCCGGCGCGGATACCGGGACCCGTTGGCCGCCCGGGCCGCCCGAGTACGGTCCGATGGCCGCCATGGCCGGAAGTGCTAGGGCGGAAAGCCGCACCCGGCAGCATCCTGACCGTCCACACCTCTGCCCTGCTCCCTCCTGTCCAGCGCCCGGCTCACTTCCGGCGCCTCCTTTATTCTCAACTGTGGTGCCGGCGCTACGGGTCCTCGTCCCAAGAGATTGGGGCCCTACGCTTGCCCTAGCTCCAAGAAGGAGGGGGGGGTGTGTGTGCACGCTCAGGGAGGAGAACTTTAAGCAACGCTGAGGCAAGCAACTCACAAGGCACTAGCGCTGCAGGCGGAGAGAAAGCAACGGCAGCGGAGAAAGCAGCGGCAGCCCTATTCCAGATATATACAGGTTGAGCAGGCCGCAAAAAGAGGCTAAAAGTACTGGCAGCAACTCGGTTGCCATACAGCCGCAGGCAGAGAAGCTCGGCAGTGGCTTTCCAACGCAAGCTGTCAGCAAGGGCGAGCAGTGCCAGTGGCTACGACAGGCTACTGCACCCGGAAGATACGCAGGTCAGTCCCAAAAACAGTTAGAAGATGTCCGGGAAGTCGCGTCCCTTGAAGCCCAGCATGCGTGACGCCCAGTACTTGCCGCCGTAGCGCCAGCGGATGCCCTCGCCCGGCTTGATCGCCTCTGCGCCCGGCACCCTGTTGAACCAGTTGGCCTGGATGAAGGCGCGGCCGCCAGACTGCTTCTTGCTGTCCGCCACACGGGCCAGCATGCGCTGCTCCAAGGCGACCTTGGCCTCCTGGGCCTGCACACAGCATGGCTTGCCTTGGCATGTCTTGCTCCGATTCCTGGTGAACAGAGGCGCTGTGGCGGGGCAGAGCCGGAACCCCAGGCGCTCTGCGAGCCTCAGCTTGCCGGGCACGTGCATGTCCACTGCTCTAGCCGCTGCGCTTGCCAGACATGGCTGTTCGTGTGAGAGGCGGCACAGGCACCTGCTTGAAGAGGCCGTGCTGCAGCAGGTGCACGTCCTGCCGCAGTCGGCTGTCGGTGGGCGGCAGCAGCGGCTTGAGCTCGGGCGGCAGGTCGGACAGCTCGGTCACAAACGTGGGCATCTGGAACCTGTAGCCGAACGGCCGAATGCCAGACTCATGTGCGGCCCAGGAGGGGCGGAGCGCTTCTGGCGGGGGCAGCACAGGGGTGGCACCGGTTGAGGTCCTTGGGGAACGGCGTCTTGCGCCACAGCGTCAGCGGCCGCTGGCCGGGCGCCGTGACGTCCAGGTGGGAGTCGTAGAAGCCGGAGAGGCTCAGGCCGGGCACCTGCTTGCCGTCCTCCTCGACGAAGCCCGTCACCTGCGCGACAGGCTGCCCGTCGCAGCGCCACCAGGAGAGCGGCAGGCCTCCCCGGCACGAAGGGGGTGGGGGCGCACGACACGGTTGGCGGCCTTGCGCGCCGCAGTCGTCAGGTCGCTCATCCCCGGCTCCTTGAACTTGAGCACGGCGACGCGGCCCGTGGCCTGCTGCCGTACGCGCAGGCTGCCCCGGTGAGTCACGTAGAACTTGCCGGAAACGATGTTGTTGCACGCGGTGCCCGCCGCCTGCGTGCGGTTGGGCGCGTGAGTGATCTCGGACGGGCGGCGCAGCGACTCGACATGCTTGCGGACGCTGAGGCCAGCGCCGCACCTTTTGCCAGGTGTAGGTGTCGCCGTCATCAAAGGTCAGCTCGCTGAACCAAAACGGCAGGAACTCCTGGAGGCCGCGGTGGGCGGTGTCAGCCAAGTTCGGGCAAGGTGGGGTGCCGTGCAGTGTGAAGCGGTCGGAGCTCTCACCAAGCAGGTGGGCCACAGCCTGGGCTTGGTCTGGTCGTCCATGGCCAGCGTCCAGCGGCGGCCCTCTATGTGGCTGGCGATCATCCACCCGTTGTCCTGGATCTGCAGGTTCGGACAAGACACACATTGGATGCAGCTGCTGGAGCTGCACCGCTCTGCTGCAGAGGCTTTATGGGAAAGTGCTGCTGAGGCAGGCCCGCACCGCCTCTGCCAGGAAGCGGACGCCCTTGCTTGGCCAGATGACCTCCAGCGTTTCGTTGGGCGCCGAGAAAAACTGCTTGCCCGTCCGGTCCGCGTGGCAGCTGCTGTAGGGCGACAGCGCAAACGCGGCCACCCGCAGCAGCCGCTCCATGCTGCCCTTGGGCAGCTCCGCAGCCTGAGCCGGGCAGCAAGCACTGGTCAGTGCGCTGGCTGCTGACGCAGATGTGGCAGTTGGAGCTGCAGGCAAGGCGGAGCCGATGTCGCACCTCGTCGAGCAGCTCCGAGTACTGGGCGTCCTCGGCACGCTTCATCAACTGGGTGGTGGGCTCGTGAAGGACAACAGGCAAGGGCATGGGCTGTGTGATGTCCTTGCCCACCACGCCGCTCATGAGGGACAGCAGGCTCGGCAGCTTGGCCGTCTCCCGCAGCTGCGCGCAGGCCCCCAGCAGCTTGACTGCGGCTCTGGCCCGCACCGTTCCCTCGTTCGACGCACTTGGGTGATTTCGTGCGGTCGGTGCAGGCCGGAGAGCGTGCACCACGAAGGGGGAAGCCGGGAGCAGGCGGCCCGCTGCGTGGCGGGCGGGGGCGACGCGCCTCGGGCATGGTCGCGCGCGTGCGCAGCCGAGGCTGGCTGTCGAGCGTGCGCTGCAGCGGCGGGTCCGCGGCCAGCATGGCGTCCAGTGGCTGGGGAAACTGGAGAAAGGGGCCGCGTCGAGAGCGCTCACTGCTGCGCGGTTATGACGCGCCGGCGCGCGGAACTGAAAGCCGGCCCGCAGCCCGAGGCTGTGAGGGCAACAGCAAGTTGGGGCGGCGTCGAGGGCGTGAGCGAGGCTACTTGC
Organism: Trebouxiophyceae sp. KSI-1; assembly: GCA_003568905.1. Taxonomy (NCBI): domain Eukaryota; kingdom Viridiplantae; phylum Chlorophyta; class Trebouxiophyceae; species Trebouxiophyceae sp. KSI-1. The sequence continues at coordinate 42,508 of BHFV01000098.1, read as the reverse complement.
TTGAAGTGCGAGGTCTGCGAGGCCTCTGAGGGGTAGCGATGGACCCCGAGGCAAAATCCAAGGCCGCCGCTACAAGGTTGTCCCGCCGTCCACTTTCCAACAACGGCAGTACCAGCTGCCAACAACGGCAGTGCGAACTGCCAACAACGACTCTGCTACTACAGCTCGTCTAGCAGTGCCTGCGCCTGGCTGAGCAGTGCGGCGACTGAAGGCCGGCGCCCAGGATCTAGCGTGAGGCAGGCTTCGACCAAACGCTGCAGGCCGGGGGAGCTGCCGCCGCGGTCGGGCCACTTGACGCGTCCGTTCTGCACGGCCAGCGCCAGCGAGCCGCCTGCCTCGCCCAGCACGCGCTCAAAGGGCGAGACCGCATGCATCATGAAGTAGAGCAGGCAGCCTGCGCCCAGTTTTGCATTCTCAGGCCGAAGCAAAGCGAGGATTGCACACCGGCTGCTCCTCTTGGATTGAGCACTCACCGAGCGACCAGACGTCCACCCGCTCGTCGATTGCACAGTGGCTCGATACATCGAAAAGCTCCGGCGCCCTTCGGACGACAAGAAATCGTCAGCCAACATCCCGGCTTACACTGCCCCAAATTGCGTCTGCCAGGCTGTCCACCGACCTGTAGGGCGCAGAGCAATGCGCCTCCGCCTCCTCCTGCAGCTGCACCGCCTCTGCTCTGCTGCTGATCTGCACCCGCGCCGGCCGTGTGCTGCCAAAGTCCATGAGCACCGCATGGAAGCTGCCCATGCCAGCACTGCCTGCAAGCCAAGAGCAACGGCAGCTGCTCAGAGGCATTCTTGACAGCAGGGCAGTGCACTGTTAGGTGGCCATCCAGGGTAGAGGTTGGCCTCTTTGCAGCAGCGAGCCCACCCCGGTCCCCTCATCCTCGCTGTCTCCGTCTGGCCTTGCCGAGCCATCCTCGCCCCTCTCCCGGAGCAGCACATTGTGCGGCTGCGGCCAGGCGGTGCCGAATTCAGATGCCGTGGGGCGAGGACAAGCTGCGCAGGGCACGCCAGGGTGTGGCAGCGCGGCAGACCTTGATGTCGCGGTGGGCCAGCGGCGGCTGGCTGGTATGCATCCGCTGCACGCCCCTGCAGACCTGGAGGAGACAGAGAGAAAAGGCGTGTGTCAGTCCTTTGCCATGCAGCGAGTGCTGTCTGGGCCAGGAGAGAAGCACGCCTGCATGAAGACGCTGAGCAGCTCTCGCTGGGGCAACCGTGCGCCCCGGCTCGCACGTCTCGTGACCTCATCATACAGCGAGCCGTGCTGCAGGCGCGCAGGCAAGCCGATCAGAAGCGTGCGTTTGCCGGTGTAACGATGGCCTGGCTGAGTGGAGGGAGGACAAGAGGCGGACCGAGTAGAGTGGGAAGAGCAAGTACATCACATGTTTGGCCGGGGCGTCCGGGTCGCTCACAGTCTCTGATGAAAACTCCAGGAGCGGCAGCAGGTTGGGGTGCCGCAGTGACTGCATCACGGCGACCTCCTGCTTGGCCAGCTCCAGCTGCTCCTGCCCGGCAATCAACACCTGCGTGCAGCAGGCTGCGAGTTCAGCAATCAAGCGGCAGTCTGCATTTTAGGGGACGAGAAACATGGGAAAGGCTGGCCTTCTTGAGCGCGTACTCCTGCCCGCTGCTGGCCTCTCGTACGCTGAATACAAAGGAGTAGCCGCCCTCGCCAATCTGCAGGTGTCATCTGGCGTTTGTCAGGTACAGGCCGCAGCCTTGCGATAGGGGGCTCGGGCAAGCAGCTGGGCTGGCCTGCTTCAGGAGCGTGAGCTGCTTGGAGCCAACGGCCACAGTTTTGTGCCCTGTCCAGGGGACCAGCTCCGTTAACAAACTTCCTATGCCGTCGACCCGAAACGTTCCGAAGCAGGCCGCAAGGCTCTGCACCACGGGCGCCAAGCAGTCCATCTCACATGCGCACTATGCGAAAATCGAGGTGACGGGACTTGAGGTGGCGGGCGAAGGGCAAGCAGCACGGGCTCAACTGTTGGTCAGCTCTCCCTGCAAGCACTGAGCTTGGACCTTGTGCTCAGCTTTCGAGGCGTCGCTCGCTGAACCCCCCCGCGCTGCCGCTTTTCGAAACCAACCTCGCCTTCCATCTTTAGCGGCGATCGCTGCAAAGCGCTCCTCGTGCTCCAGCTAGAGCCGGATTGCCGGGAGGCAGCAAGGCCAAGAGGCATTCAATCCGATTGAACATGCGGCATTCACCTCATCAGCCACGTGCTGAGTGCTGCTTTGCTTGACAACGACAATGCTGACCTTGGGAGTGCCCCGGTTCTGTTCTGCCGTCAGCCGCCGGGCGCTGCGCGCGCCGCGCAGCCTCCTGGTTGGGCTCATGCCAGGTGAGCCGCATCAGTTCTTCCGGGTTCTCGGCATGAACAGCCGTCGACCGCGCCTGCGAGCGTGAGCGCAGTCCGGATGGTATGACTGCTCTGGCCGCACGCAGGCGGCAGAGCCGCGGGCAGGCGAGCGGGGCTCGGCCAAGCACTGCGCCCGCCAGCCAGGCTCGCAAACACGGGTGCGCCGCGTTGCTGCCTGCCTTGGACCGCTTCGTTCGCTCGACACGGTTGAGTACACGATCGGCGCTGGATGCCTGCAGCCGTGGAGGCCGCCAAGGGCACTGCTCTGGAGCTGACTGGCCTGCCAGACCTGGCCGCCGACCTCGAGGAGGTGGAGACTGCCGCGTCGGCGGCCATCACTCAGCAAAAGCGTGTGCTGCTGGCCGTCGATCCGGACAACTCTGGCGCAGTGGCAGTGGCCCACCTGCAGGCGGACGGCGGACCGCTGCTGGCGCTGCTGCACCGCACCGATGTCACGCTACATGACATGCCATGCCTCAAAGTGGCGGTGGGCAAGCGGCAGCGCAAGTGAGCTTCTCTCCAGATCTCGCATGCCTGCAAGGTGCCGCCTCCGGTGCTGCACATTTTCTGCTGCCTTGCAATTCGGTTGCCTCCGCGCTTCTCCATGGCCTGAGTCCAAGACGGGGCGGCTCTCACGCAGGCAGGCAGACCCGGACGCGGTGGTCACCATAGTGCGAGACTCCATCGAGCAATTCGCAGCCTCGCCAGCCGACATGGCCTGCATGCTGGAGATGCCCGTGCCCGGCCCCGCCAACGGCCGCCAGAGCGTCTTTGGCACGGGCTACGCCTTTGGCGTGTGGAGCGGCGTGCTCAGCGCGCACAGCGTCCCCGTGGAGACCGTCTCCGCCCGGCGCTGGAAGAGCGACCTGGGGCTGAACAAGTGCGGCAAGGACGGCAGCCGCACGCTGGCGGCCGCGCTGTTTCCTCGGGCGGAACCCATGCTGAGGTGCGGCCACTCCTTCCAGCTTCGAGCAGCCTCTGGTTGGCCATTCCGACAAGCGAGGCTGTGCGACGAAGCAAAGGTTCAGCGTCTTGTGCAGGCGAAAGAAGGACCACGGGCGCGCAGAGGCGCTGCTGATCCTCGCCTGGTCGCTGGGCATGCGGCTCGCAAAGACCAGCCAGACGGCCGCCCTCATGCTCAGCCTGGCTCCCGGCAGCCTAGAGGAGCCGAGCAGCAGCGAGGAGGAGGTGGCCGAATCCGAGGCTGAGCCCGAGCTGGCCGGCCTCACTGCTGCCAGCGCTGGGCAGGAGGCCAGCCACATCATTGCGAGTCCGGGCATCTCGGCTGGCAAGGCCAGCTTGGAAGCCAGAGCCGGGCCCCTGGTCCTGGTGGCCTGAAAGTCGTCAGCAGCTGTGTTGCTTCGGAACCCAAACCGGAATGCTGCTTTTGTTGCTTCTGTGAGTGTGCGAATAGCGAGAACGTGAAGAAGCATAGCAGATTGAGCGACCCAGACATGAAACTATATGCTTGCCAATCAAACTCAAGTGCAGGTGCCTTGTCAGATGTCAACGATCACAAACACCTCTGCATCGCCTGCCGCCGTCCGCTCGGTTATTTGCATGGCGCTGTACGTGATGGCCTTGACCTCCGTGCCGCTGGCGTGCCGTTTCCGGTCAAAGCGCTCGCCCTGCCTGCAAGGCGACCCGCGGTATGCTCTCCAACCCTATTGAAGAGGCATAAGAGTGTCGCAAGGCTCGGAGGCAGCGCACCCTGTGGCTTCCAGACTCCAGGCAGTCCTATCCAGGCTCTCCACCCGGATGTGCTTGAACACGAGCATCTCAGTGGAGAAGAGGAAGAGCAGCTCATCGAGGAAGGCAAAGAGGAGAGTGTGCATGTCATGGCCCGTCACCGTAATGCTCCTGCACAGGCGAAGGGCTTGTTGGAACTGGCCCGAAATGTGCGTGCTACCATGCTTTGACATCTGCATGCATGGCAGCGGCACACCTGCTGCAGCTTTCGTCCACCCGTATGTCAGCCAGCGGCGTCATGTAGTTGAGCATGGCCAGGGCCGTGTTTGCGAACGCTTGCTCAAGCGTGTCACCCCCTGCTTGCCGCTTGTCTGGATCAGACATGCTGCTCGATTTCCGCAGGCCTGTCAAGCCAAGGGGAGGCGAAGGGACTAACAGGCATGCAGCTGGACATCAGCAGTGTGGTCCAGGTCTGCAGCCCACCGCCAGTTGGCTCAGGTGGCACGGCCGAAATTGAGAGTTTTGCGCCGAACATTGTCAACAGGTGCCTCACACTCGTACGAAGCGCCAGCCTCGGCGCCGCTCCGTAGCTCCGCTCTTGCCTCCATCTGCCCGGTCTGCCCAGCTTCATTTCCCCCGCGATCGGCTGACTCACTGGCTGCTTGGGTCTGCATGGGGTCACTGCTGCTGCCGGCTGTCTCATTGCCGAGCGCTGCGGCCCTCGCTCCACGCGGCCGGCGCTGCGGCATCCCTACCCGATGCTCCCACCCATTCATGGCTGCTAGCGCCTCCAATGTGCAGCACCTTGAACACGCCTTCAATTTTGGCACGATCTGGTTGCTTTGCCCATTGCGCAAGAGGGGGAAAGACAATTGAATGAGGTGCGTGAAAACTGAAATTCTAAAGGTTAAAATTGAAATTTTAAACTTTTGTCCGCCCCCTCCCCACCCCGCACACACGACAGGCTGCCAGTCAGCAAGCTAGGCTGATGAGGGAAGGATCACAGGCGGTGGCTCACAGATTGTGGGCCGGCCCGGCGTCTGGGGGGATGGTGACAGCAATACCAGCCTGCGCGGGTCTGACGAGCTGACGCCCAGCAAGAGACCCAGCCAGCTGCCTGCCAATATGAAGTGAACGTGCTTATCACAATTAAGCGCACTCACAACATCTTGCTGCCTCAGCGCCTGTGCCCGTGGCACTGTTCGCTGCCACTAGACGCTGTTCAGCATGTGCCGCAAGCTGTTCGAGTACCACTGCTGGCTACTCTAGGCATGGCAGGCGGGCAGGTGAGAACCACCCCAGCCCCCTGCACGGCCTTTCGCTAGCAGTGAACTAATCATCCAGGGGCCCGATATAAACGCACGCTCTGAGCCTTCGGCTCAGTGCATCAAAGACGTCTGGTCGCTTCTCCCCATTCCAGCCGTCCAGCGCTAGCCATCATCCTCCCATGTGGCTCACCCAGCCACCACCGCATTCCACCCATTCGCTGGTGTTTTTAGCCTTGCCCATGCCTACAACCTTGCCAAGGGCTCGGGCCTCTCGCAGCGGCATCAGCACCCTGTGGACCTCAATCTGACTCGCTGCACACACTCATCAGGGCAGGGCAGTTCCTGGGGCGGCCAACATCCAGACGCAAGCTACTGATGCACATATGTGAGAAGAGCTGCAGCCAATGTGAGGGCTGCAGCCAGCATCCGCATTTAGTGCAACAAAATGCAGATCACCATTCGGCGCCACAGCCACAGGATCAGTCGTAGGATGGCCCAAGTCGCACCACGTTGAACGACGGCGGCGCCGCCAGAAGCGCCACGTTGAACGACGGCGGCGCCGCCAGAAGCGCGCCAGTATAGGCCATCAACGTCGGCCTCTACTATATTACAAGCTCCTGCACTCAGCGGGCGTGCGCTCAGTTTCGAGACGCCTCGGGACGCCTGCAGCCCGCAGAAGTCGCGAAAGACAGCAGCGAATTGAATTCACGATGAACGAGCGCCGCCACGAGCGGCGGCAGGGTAACGCGGGCTGGGGCGTGGCCATGGCACTGCTCTGCGCGACGCTGCTCGTCGGCAAATGCGTTTCCTCGACCGTGTGCGTGCCTGCTGCCGGCGGGCGAGGGGGTGGCCCATGTTGGCCTTATTTCTGTGTCCAGCGGCCTTGGCGTCAGAGGGCCAAGCACGGCTTGAATTGCGGTATTTAAGCACGCACGCAGCCGCCTGCAGTCATGCGGAGTGCCGCATGAACAATTGAACGACATCGAACTTCTGGACCTTGACACTCGACGAGTCGCCGCAGGAGCACAGGCGACATCATCTTTTGGAAGCCATTCGGCAGCCCAAACAGCTTAGCCCCCACGTCAGCCGGCCACCTGCTGTCGGAGGAGGAGCCCATGAGTGTCATCAGGATTGTACTGTGGATTGTGGGAAGCGTCAACCTGGTCCTGGGCTTTTTGATGGCGTTCACACGCTTCCCCAAGCCAGTGGTACGCTCTTCCCTCAGTCCTTAAATGGCCGCCCTGGTCCTGTTGACTGCAGCTGTTGCAATGATCTCAGGGGATCATACACTTTGGTACCGATTTTCATGGCCGACGTTTCATCATGTGGGTGGCAGACGGGCGAAGGAAGCTTGACATGGACGTGCCGGGCTACTTATGCCAGACTGCTCTGCAGATGGTTGCTATCGGCTGCATCGCAGTCTACATCATGCCTGGAAGCAATGGAGGAGCCGGCACTGTCTTCCTGGTCGCCGCTGCGGCCCTGGGGACCCTGGCCTGGTACATGTGAGCCTCTCTCTCTGCCCACAGTGGCCCTTGGCAAGGAGCTCCTCTGCTGCTGCGCTTGCTCAAATGGTCTGATTGCACGCTGCGGTGCAGGCAAGATTTTTTCGAGGTCCTGGAAGACCTGCTGTGCGTCGCAGCCCACGGCCTGCTGCAGAATCCATACCTTGTCCTGACGGCAGTGCTGGGCAACCTGATGGCCAGCGGCCTGCTCATCTTGCAATTCACACTCCAACTCCTCGGTCTCACATGACACATTTGGAATAAGGTTTGCAAGCAGGTGGGGCTTTCTTGCCTGTTCCACTGGCTGACCCTGGCTAAGGAGCAGAAAGCTTATCCGCAAACTTTCTGCTCAAATCAAAGATCAGGCAGCCTGCCAAATATACATGCCACTCAAAGCTGAGACAGCCAGATCTGAGAAGCGTGCAGCCGTACTCACTGACAAGGCTGCTGCTGGGCGCAGCCGCCGGCTTGCAATGCGGACCGGCAGCCTGGTGCCAGCAACATCGTCTTCGATGCATAATGCGAGCTGCCACAGAGAGCAGAGACATCTGCAGGCGCCTGACCCATGCCTGTGCATCATTACCTGCCAAGATTTTCCCTTGCGTGCCTACTCATTCAGTAGGATGCTTGCATCCGAAACGCTGCAGCCCTAGCCTGTGTGTTGGCTCGACAGGATTTGGCTCCAGGGAGGAGGCCAGGATCTGGCTCTGGTCTGTTGTGAGGCTCTGGCGCTCCTTTCAGCTATTCCATGCACACTGCCAGGGCGTGCAGAGTGTTCTGCACGCCCTGGCATACAGCAGCGCAGGCGCAAGCGCAGCATCCGGAATCATGCTCGACACAGATCCACGGAGCCGAGCCATGCAGGTGCAGCTTGCTCCGCTTGGCATCGCATTGTTACACGCGCAGCCGCAATAGTGCAGGCGTCAGGCGGTGCCCTCGGCGGGACAGCTGGCGGGGTGGCTAAAGCGCCCCGTGCAAAATAGCTGCCCTCCGGCAGGGCGCGCCCAGACCGCGCACTCGCAGCCTGCTGGCGCATGCAAAGCCGCACTCGCTCAAATCACTGTCCTGGTCCTGGCTGTCGAGGCACCGGGCCGCCTGCTCCGGCGTGGCGCCGTCGCAAGGCAGGCCTCGCAGCCGCGTCTCGTCTCTCACAAAACACACAGAGCTCTCGCCTCCCGGCAGCGGCCCGCCGCGCCCCTCAGCTGCCCCTCCTCAAAAGGCGCCAGCCGGGGGGATGGGCGCTTGGGCAAACTGCTGCTGCTGTTGCTGTTGCTGCTGGAAATCGCGCGGCCCACGGCCGCCCCTGTAGCCGCGCCTGCTGCCGCCGCCGCCGCCGCCGCCCCTCTGGCCGCCGAACTCGCTGCCGCGGGCCTGCGGAGGCCCCCTGCCCCCGCGCCCGGGCCCTCTGGCCCTGCAGCCAGGCCACGCAGGCGTCAGCAGCCCGCTTGGGAGCCCAGTTCTGCAGCTTTGCTGAAGAGAGACAGCCAGAGGCCCAGCAACAGCTGCCCTGACGCCTCGTGGCCAGGCTGCCACGGCCACGAATGGCACCCAGCATGGTGCCACGGCAATGCGCTCACCTGGGGGCGTCGATTGGCTGCACGCGCGGCCGCCCTTGTCCCTGCGCCTGCCCGGGGCCCTGCGGCTGCGCCTGCTGCGGCAGCGGCTGCGGCGCGGACGGCTTGCGCTCCGCCGGCGCCGGCGGCTCGGCCGCAGGGGGGCTGGGCTCGGAGGGCGCGGGCGCCGCCTCTGCAGCGGCAGTCAGCGGCGTTGCTCGGTCAGGGCGGCGGCTGGGGCGCAGGCTATCTCCTCCGCGGATAGAGACAGTGGGCAGTCATGCTGCCCCGCGGTGCTGGAGGGGAGGCACCTGGCGGCGCGGGCGGCGTCTCCGGCGCCATGAAGGCCGGGCCGTTGCCGTTGGCCGAGGCCGCCGGCGGCTGCTTGGGGGCCTGCTGCTGCTGCGGCTGCTGCGGCTGGGCGGGCGGCTCGGGCTTGCCGACAGCGCCAAAGCTGGGGCCCTGCGGGGCGGCAGGCGCAGGCTCGCGCGCGGGCGGCGGCTGGCAGAAGCCGCGCATCGTCCCCCGAGTTCGTGCATCAGACTGGCTGGGTGTGCGCACGCAGCGTAGTCCCCTGGGCTTTGCGGCACGCATGTGCCCCTGGGTGCCGGCAGCCAGGCGGGCCTGACGCCGCAGATGGAGGGAGTGGCGTGCCTGGAAGGCCGCGCCGAAGAACTGCAGCCCAGCCGCGCCGCCGTCGGGCAGGTGCGGCCGCTCGGGGCCCGGGCCCGGCTCAAAGCCGGGCGGCTGCAGGCCGCCGCCCGGGAAGGCGGCTGGCAGGAAGGAGACGCCGGCCGTCGGCAGGAAGCCCGCCGAGAGGGAGGGGACGAATCCGTTGGGCAGCGCGTGCTCCGCGCTCGGCGTGCTCGCCTGCGGGCGGGCGGGCGGGCGCGGTTGGGATCGGGCGCAGTGCACCTGCTGCTGTGCCTCCGTGTGCGGAGGTGGAGGCTGCCTTCCAGCCGGGCCTGCGGGGATGCCGAGAGCCCCAGCCGCGGCCGATGGCCCCGAGTCGAAGCAGGGAGGGGCAGAAGGGGGAGAGGGCGGCACCAGGCTCGGCCGGTGCGCGGACAGCAGCTGCTGCAGCGCCGAGTTGTTGCCGCCCGGGAAGCCGGCCGGCGGGCCGCCGCCAAACCCGCCCAGCGCCGGCGCGGCCGCCTCGCGCGGCTGCGGCTCGGCGGCGGGGCGGCCGAAGGCGGCGGCGGCCGCGGCGCCGCCCACCTCGGCCGCGCCCTTGATCTCCGGCTTGATTGAGTAGTAGTCGGAGCCGACGATGCGCTCAAACTTGAGGACCAGCTCGTTCACTGCGGGCAGGGGGCCGCCCCCGCGGCTCAGCGGCCGCCGTTTGCTTGGGAGGAGCCGTCAGGCGCGGCAGGGGGGCGTCCTCAGCTCTCATAATCCGTGGGTCATGCGAGCCCCGCCGGGCGCGCGCCCGCGCCGGGGCGGGCGGGGATGGACGCGCACTGGGCAGGGGCGGGGGTGGAGGCAGGCAGGCAGGGTGTGGGGGTGGCGGCGGGCGCGCGCCCGGCGGACAACAGGTGGCTCTCAGCTCGAAAGTTTGCATCACTGGACGCCTTCCGGCTGTGCTTGGGAGGGGGGGAGGGAGGCGGTTTCGCACCCGTGGTGCTGAGCTGTGGGATGTGCTTGTTGGTCGCGTGCACCCAGTCGAGTGCGAGCGCCCGGCAGCGCTCCAGCGCGGTCTGCGTGCAGCCGCGGCGCGCCGTTCAACCCCCGCCCTCTACCCTGCTCCGGCTCACGGCCAGCAGCGCCGCTGTCCAGCCCGCGGACAAGCTCCTAGCAGGCTGCGCGCTGCAACAAAACAGCATGCTTTCCATCGCAGCGGGGAGGAAGGGGGTGCCTGGTGGGAGATGATCTCTGTGAGCGGGCGGGAGGTGACGAGGTTGCCGAAAGCGCAGATGGCGTCCAGATCGGCCGCCGTCAGCGACTCCCCCTGCGTGGGGAACAGCATGCAGCCTATCAGCATTGCACTTTTCCATCACAAGCCTGCCGCAGGGCCTCCTCCGGTGCCAGCCAAACGTCGGCGGCTATTTCCACGCAAGTGTCTGGGCAGCCGCAGTGGAGGCTGCAGGGGGCGTGCCTCGAAGGTGACGGTCGAGTCGTAGGTCAGGCAGGCGTCGCGCTCCATCTGCCGGATGTAGGCCGCCTCGCCGCTGCCGTCCTTGGAGAAGAGCTGCGGGGTGGGTGGGGCGGAGTGGCGCTCAGAGCGCCCCTGTTTCCAACTTGGCAGGGGCGGCGGTGCGACAGAGCTGCTTGATGTCACGAGCCAGAGACGGCGAGCTCCAAAAAAAGAAGGCCTGGAAGGCTGCCTCGGCAAGCCCCAGCGCTGCCATGGAGAACTGGAAGCCCTGCAGCAGAGCAGAAGCGGACCTTGGCAAAGTAGAGCAGCTGCACCACGCGGCCGACGCCCTCTTTGAGCGCCTCCTGCCGTGCGGCCTCGGCCTCCGCCAGCTTGGCCTCCAGGGCGGCCTTCTCGCGGGCGAGCGCCGCCTCGGCCGCCTCCGCTCGCGCCTCCGCAGCGGCTGCCGCGGCCCGCAGCTCGTCGGCCGCCGCCTGGTTACGGGACGCCTCCAGCGCGGCCGCCTCGGCGCGCGATTTGCTCTGCAACGACCGGGCGCATGCGTCAGCGGGGCGGTGACGGTCTAAAGAGCGCAGCATTCCTGCGCTGCCGGGGATTCATTGCACTGCACACGGCTCAGAGCGAGCAGGTCGCTTTGCCCGGCAAGAGATCGGAGGACGAGCTTGCCTGATCGGCCTCTTTCTGAGCAGCCGCAGCGGCAGCAGCGTCCTCCAGCTCCTGCGTCTTGGCCGCCAGCCGCTGCCCGACCTCCTCCGCGACCGCCTCCCGCAGCAGCGGCGCCAGCTTCTCCAGCTCGTCGATGGCCGCCAGCGTCTTCGCCTTGCCCTTCAGTGCCTCCTCCTGCGGCGATGGCACGGACGGGTGCGTCAGGTGGCGATCCCGGCAGTGCGGCCCCTCGATCCGGCGCATGTCTACGAGCGGGACGGCGGCGAGTCCGGCACGAGTCGCAGGTGTGCAAATCAGCAGAAACCTGAACCTGAGTAATGGCAGTCGAAAAGTCTGCGAGAGAGCTATAAAAAGCGAGCCGAGCCGCTGCCACGGCAAAATGCAGTTGGCGCGCGCCGGATCGCCGTGCCCAGCGCCGCCCTGGTCCCCGACGCGGCCCGATCACGCTGCCAGCGCGATCAGCGTGCCTGCTGGGGCGCTGTCGCCCCTGGTCCACGCAAGCAGGACAAGTGCCAAATGACGCGTCGGGAATCGAGCGCAGCGAGCTGCACGCCTGACCGTGGGAGCGGCACCAGGCGAGAGGAACAATCAAAGGCGCAGACACTGGCTGCAGGCGTGAGGGGCTGGGGCATTGCCTGATCTGGGTTGATCTCCCGCCCCGACGCCTTGAGTGCCTCGATCTCGTCCGCCCGCTTGGCCTTTTTGCGAGCGGCGCGCAGCCGCCGCGCCAGCAGACCATCAGTCGGCGTCAGCGGCACGCCGTTCGCATCCCGCTCCTTGGGAAGAGGCTCAGCCGGCGCAGCGGTGCCGCTGGGCGACGGCTCGCCGCTAGCCTTGGCCTGCTTTTTTGCCATTGCCACTGCTTGCGTCTGCTTGCACTGCACAGCTGAGAGTGGCGGAGTTCGCGCGCGCTCTGGGCATCGAAATCCAGGTGGGCAGCTCGGCTACGAGTTTGGCAATTTCACGACTTGAGACAGGCGTCCCAGTGGCGAGTGGCGTGTTGACATCAGCTCCTGCACCCCGGACCGTGCCATCAGCCGCGCAGCATCGCTACCGCCGCTAGCTGCGACCCGCGGCGCGCGCAGAAGCTCCTCAGGCCTGCCCGACCTAGCTTGCACGGACAAAGATCGACAGCTGAGAGCGGCCGTAGCGACAGAAGCGGCGAGAGCGCCGCAAGATGCTGCCCTTGCTGCTGCTCAAGACGGCACAGGGCCACCCGGTGGTACGCCTCGCTCGGACAGCCCTCTCGATGCCACCCCTGGCAGCCTGACTCGTCGCTTGAGTATGTGCGCGGGCCAGCAGCCCCCGATTCTGGCCAGTGAAGGTCTGATGCTCCTGTGCTGCGCATTTGCAGTTGGTAGAGTTGAAGAACGGCGAGACGTACAACGGGCACATGGTGCAATGCGACTCCTGGATGAACGTGCACCTGCGTGAGGTCATCTGCACCTCCAAGGCACGTCTCTTTGCTCCCGCTGCCCAAACGACCAATTGGAGCCACGCACCTCTGCCTCCTTGACTCTCTGCCGCCTGCAGGACGGCGACCGCTTCTGGCGCATGCCCGAGGCGTACATCCGCGGCAACACCATCAAATACCTGCGTGTGCCAGACGAGGTGATCGACAAGGTCAAGGAGGAGAGCCACAAGCAGCAGGGTACGCTTCAAGACCCTGCAATACAGCCCATGAGGTCGGTCATCAGGTGGCTGTGGCTGACGTCAGCACCTATGGCCGGCCGCAGAGAAGCGCGCTGCGATGCCGGGGCGCGGCCGTGGGCGGGGCCGGGCACCCGGCGGCAGGGATGGAAGGGGCCGTGGCGGCCGCGGGGACGGCGGCGGCAGGGGCGGCCCGTCCAGCAGAGGCGCGCCTCATCCCCTTGGTCTGTGCCTGAGCCTCACTCCGCTCCTGTCTTGCAGAACGCACTGACCCTCTGCGACCTTTCTGCCTGCGCAGGCCGCGGCCGGCAGTAGCTCCTTCGGTTCGGTCTGCCTGCTGCAACGCCTTGCTTCCCACCGCTGTTTGCGTGCCTCTTTTTTTCACCACTTGTGCGCCTGCAGCACGGGCTTTTCGAGTGCCTCATGGCTGAATCGGCTCCATACAGCCCTTGGCAGCGCCACCCCCTTTTGCCTGTCTGTGCGCTCTTTTTGCCTGTGGTCTGGTGCATGCTCAGCAGGCTGCAGCTGCCAAAGGCCGCACACGGCCACTCGGCGTGGCACCCGCTGTGGGACACCCACGAGCAGCATATGTGTCTGCGCCGATGAGGTGCGCCAAATCTAGCAGTGCAGGCCCGCCGCAGCCTGGAGGCACGCTTGTTATGCCTCCAAAGATGGAGGGGACAGCGGCAGCAAAGAGGCAAGATTGTCGGACAGACAGAACTCTACTATCTGCGAAGGGGGCCAAGGCCGAGTTGCCTACAGCAGCATGAACTCGATTGAAGTAACTGCTCGGCCTTCGCCTAGCACTTTGACGCCGATGAGGACTGTGCGGAAGGTTGGGCACAGCATGGCAGTGCTGTCCAGCATGTGCTCAGCTCGAGCATGACCAGGATGCTCGCTAGCAGTCCTGGGTAAGGCAGCCGATTGAAGGTGTCAGCTAGTTGCAGTCGAGATGAAATGGTCCCCAGTCGGCACTGCCTGCCTGCATTCCCCCGATGCGCGACTGAACTGGACTCAGCCAAAGGCTTGTGCAGCTCGCATGGCAGTGGGCGCTGATTGCTTTCCGGTAGCGGGCGCAGAGCAGGCTGGCGGCGTTGCGGCCCTACCTGCATCGCTCGCTGCAGACTGCGCCTGAGCTTGGCTGCTCAGGCTGGCAAGCCGGGAGGAGCGCCGGCGCTGGTTGGCCTCGGCTTCATGCAGCTGTTGGCTCACTGCGCGGCCAGGAGGTGCCGCCAGCGCCGCAGGCCAGAGCATGGCTAGCCGGAGGCCGCTCAGCTGAGCCCACTGCTCCCAACGCTGGTTGGCGGCGGCGGCGGCGGCGGCCCGTCCCAGAAGGGCCCCAGCGGCAGCACCGCCGCACCGCCGCGCCGGAGTCCGCGCCCTGCAGGCCGCGTGTTGCTGCAGTGTTGTTACTCACAGGGCGACAACCGCGTGCAGAGTAGCTCCGTGCCACCCTAGATGTGAGATCTTAGTTGGGGGCGAAGCATTGACAGGAGCGCGCCTCTAGGGCTGCGGCAAACTGGCAGCCGAAGGCCGCCAGCCGCATGATCACGGCGCCCAAGCACCGTAACCAGGAGCCTGACGATGGCAGCAGCGCTCCAGCAGCAGCGCTGGTGGCGCTGGCTGTGGTGGCTGTGGTTGCCGCCAGCTGCAGAGCCTATTCGTACAGCTGCTGGGCTTCAGCTCATGATAAAAAGTGTTTGCTGCTGGGACTGTGACCTGCCCAAGGCAGTCACAGCTATAAACACGCAGCACATCAGCATATTTGCTGGACGCCTCCAGGGAGCACAGACGCACTCGTGAGGCCGCTGCAGGCAGGAGCGGCGCTGCTGGCCGAGCTGGGGCTGCTGGGCGAAGGATCATCATAGAAGGGTGAGTGCTGTCAGCAGCAGGCTGAAGGGCCCCCACCTTGTCAAATGAGGCGCTCCAGCACCGTGGCCGCAAGCGCCTGCATCGCACAATAGGGCCGCCACCGTCCAGGCGATGTTGTGGCAAGCCAAGTCGAAAGTGGCGCCACTTTCGATGGTGTCCTGGGCAGCGGCGCGTGAGGGCAGTGCCCGGTTGCTGAAAGCCCTGCACAATCGCCAAAGCACATCTGTGAGCATTCGAGTGCAGTCAACCCAGCGGAACGAGAGCTTGAACACATGCCACGTGCAGGAGTGTGGCTTGTGGAGGGCAAAGTACGTTCCAGCAGCTCCCCGGCGCGGCCGCAGCTCAGGCCAAACAGAACCCCTCGAAGGTGTGCAATCGAGTAACGGCTAGAGCAAGGGCCGTGCTGTGGCCGTCAAAGCAGCCAGGGGAGCTCTTCCCGAAGCTGCAAGAGCAAGTAGGGAGCAGCGGGGCGAGGCGGGTCACCGATCGGGTGCGGTCAGCAATCTCGAGCGGGATCGCGGACGCCGGCGGCGGTGTAGCTGGCGCAGGATCCTGCTCCGTGTGCGTGCAGACCGCCCAGGCGGATCGGCCCGCCCAGCCGGCTGCGACAGATGCCGCTCGGCCGTTTCACGCTTGCCAAGGTTTTCAGACTTTGAAACGGAAAGGGCGCGTCGCTAGTGCCGGCGGGGCTTTCCGAGGGCTGCCAGACTGACTGGCATTGTTGGCAATAGGAGCAGGCTTCTAGCACTGAAAAGTTCAACTTATGGGGAACGTGCTTGATGTTCCCCGCTTCTTCAACGTCACTTAAATGAGGGAACGGGCGTGCTGCCAGCAGCAGTAGGCCTGTTTTCGTTCTGGCTCCTTCACTCACGTCTTGCTTACCAAGCTCGTATCAAACCACCTTTACTCCATGCTCGCTCACAGCACTTGATTCTTGAGAGCTTCTTCCAGCAGAGTTGGCCCTGAATAACCTGCACCTTCTTTAGCCTTCCTTTCTCACCTCAGAGCTCCCTCCTCTCCAGATGTCCGATTCATTCCCGGCAGGGTTCGTGTGGCAGTACTGTCATTC
>BHFV01000098.1:0-26600 GCA_003568905.1 Trebouxiophyceae sp. KSI-1 | reverse complement strand
GCAGCGTGAGCTCCATCCACCCGGCCTGCTGGTCAGCTTTTGTCTTTGTTTTGCAGCCTGATCAAGCTGGAAATGCCGTGGAGGGGAAGGTAAGTGGCTCCCAGTTTGGGAGCTTACCTGCGCCTGGTTGCGTGCAAACAGGCCGGTCGGCTGGGATGAGCGCAGCCCCAGGAGCGCCGCGGCGCGGATCAGCCGCTCACTGGCCTGGCGGCCGAAGGTGTCCAGCTGTGCAGGTGCGCAGCGCAGCCTGGCAAAGAGTTGGCCTGCGGCTGGCTGAATGCCACCCGTTTGGACATACCAGCCCCATATGCCGGACGGCGGCGGCGGAGGCGGCGGCGGGGGCGGTGGCGGGGGCGGCCCGTCCCAGAAGGGCCCCAGTGGCAGCACCGCCGCGCCAAAGCCCGCGCCCTGCAAGCACACCCTGTCAGCGGCCTTGCATACAGGGCTGTGGCAGCAAGCAAAGCAGCTCCCTTCCATGCCAGGTCATGTCGCTGGAGTAGCAGCAGGAGGGCACCTGAGAGGCCGCAGTGAACTGGCAGCCGAAGGCTGCCGGCTGCGCAAACGCAGCGCCCAAGACAAGCACCGTCAGCAGCAGCTTGAAGATGGCTGCTGCGGTGGCGGCGGCACTCCAGCGGCGGCGCTCGGCGCTGGCGGCGGGCGGGGTGGCCTGGCAGCCCAGCCGCTCCGCCTGCGGCCGTCAGCCTGCCTCAGCCTGGTCCACTCACTGCCTGTCAGGCACCCTCTGCCGTGTTTTAGGGCCCCCATGGCCATGACGAGGAGGCACTCGGGCACGAGAGAGCAGGTGCGGCTAGAAGCAAAGCAAAAGAAAGCAAAGAAAAGCAAAGCAAAGCATGGGCTGCCTGAACCCAAAGAGATGGCGTGGATGGGCAGGCACAGGAAGCGGTATGCTGACCTCCAGCTCCGCGCGCGGAGTGGGGAAGGCCGCGTCCTCCTCCTCGCCCTCTGTGGCCACCGAGATGGCAGCGAGCGGCGGCAGCCAGGCCCCCACTGCGGAAGGCGGCGGCGGCTCCGTCCGGGTCGCCCTCTCCGCGGACGTTGGGCGCGTGGCGTGGCTGCCGGTGCTGGCCGAGGTGCTCGGCGCAGGCAGCTGCCTTGCACCGGGGAGCGCAGTGGCCGGGTGGGCGCCCAGCTCAGCGGCGAGCGACGTCCCGGCAAAGATGTCGCCGCGCTTGTAGCGCCAGCGCCGGCTGGCGGTGGCGGGAAAGCCTGCGCATGCAGCTGCAGCTCAGCCAGCCGCGGGGGATGGGCACTTGCAGGTCAGAGGTGTCAGAGGTGGGCATGGCGCGCCTGGCGGCAGCTCGTCCAGCTGCACTGTCGGGCGCGGGGCCTGTATAGCGCGGCACAATCCCTCAGAAAGCCTGCCTACCGCTGGCAAGGACGTTGGTCCCAGTGAAGCGGCCGCTTGACGGAATGAAAGCGCAAGCATGGTTGGTCTCCAAGCTGCCTGGCATTGTTAGCTGGCCACAATCCTTTTCTCTCTGCGTTCATGAAGCGACGGCACGCAAGGTCGCGATCGTGATCGGTCACGTGGAGGATAATGTAGCGCACGGGCAGGTCGGACTCCAGGCGGCGGTTGTCGGATGCCGCTGCCAGGCTCCTCCGACGGCGGCGTGCCTCGAGCTCGGCGACGAGGGGGTCCAGCGGGTCCAGCCGGTCGGCCAGCGGCGGCCACGGCGAGGAGGCCGACTGGCGCAGGCTTCGGCTCCTTGCCGAGATCTCTGCACCAGCAGTTCACCGCGACTCTCACCGCAAGAAGCACACGGGCTCGCCGCAGCGAGAAGCTTCAACGACCATATTTCACGCGCAGCGGGGGCAGCGTTGAACCTGGCAGGCGCGGCAGACAGTCCGACAGGGAAAACTGCAGAGAAATCAAGGCGCAGGATGGCACTCCGTGTGGGCGAGATGCAGCCGTAAGCGCCCAATCGAGCGATGTCTTTTGCGGTGCTGAGGTCAGCGCACCGTCTCTCGTTGAGCTTGAAGGCCCCCGCAGCACGTCAGCGCACGCGTCTCCCTGCAGGCGAGCCTGCATCTCCTCGGGGGTTCTGCGCCAGCCGCTCCGCGGCGCCAGCTGAGCCGACATCCTGCATGAGCACCGCTCGCACGCGTCAGTCCGGCTGCTGAGACCTCGCTATCGGCCCGTACGGCATACAAAAGGCAGAAATATCACAGTGCTGCTTGTATCCGGGCGGCTAACTCAGGAGGGGGTGCGGAAAGAACATCGCTCCGCTTCCATCGTGCGAAATAGTCCACCCTCGGCGCCGGCGCTGCCAGGGAAGGTCGCCTGAGAGACCTCAGAAGGCCATATCATGGTATTTTTGACGCAGTATAGCCCAAAAGCGGGCGCCCTGGGCGTTGTTAGCCTTGTGGAGAGAGGATTGTGACCTGCTTTTGTCCAGGCCGTCGATGGGAAGCAGGTCACCTCTGCGGCACTGCAAGGGGCGTTTGCCTGATACCTGCTGCGAGAGTATCGCTCCCGCTCTCAACGACTGTGGCTCGCTGCGTGTTCAAATACACGCCTTTTGGCAGGCTGGCGAAGGACTGCGCCAGTCGTCGCGACTGCTTCGGGCCACTGCACGCCTTTGTTCAAGCGGGAGGACTCTTTCAAGTGCCCGCTGTGACCGCTATCAGGAACTGATTTTCATTCGCTGTCCAACGTGGCGACGAGCCTCATCCCTGCTGCAATCTTGCCATGTGCCAGTGCAGTAGGGATCTGGCCGCACTGTTGGCTGCTTGCCTTCGGAGCAAATTACACAGCCATCCAGCAGCTGCGAGAGCAGGTGTTTGCTGGCTCAGCAGGGGCGTGGCAGCTATCCCTGCGCCTCCAAGCAGCCCAAACGCAGATAAGCGGCGCAACTGGGCTCGGCGATGCGGCCAGGGCTGTCCCAGCCTGCACGACCAGCTGCTCGTGAGCCAGCTGCAGGGGCCCAGGGCAAGCGGGCGCCACCTGTCAAGAGGCAGAGGCGCGCCTGCCAGGGGGCGCTGCTCCTCCAGCGCTGCTGGACGGCGCGCCTGAACTCCCAGTTCAGCCCCGCCTGGCGCTCCAACACACCCAGGAGGGACATGAGGCGATGGCACACAGGGATTCTTTTTGCGGCCGGGCACGCAGAGGATGTGGCCCTCGCACCCCAGGTCAGGCCTGATTGCAGGCGTTGCTTGTCGATCGTCGCTGCCAGGCTCCTTGCCGGCTTGGGTCCTGCCATGCCAGGCCATGCGATGAAAAAGCACACCTCAGGGGCTGCAGCGCACTGGCAGCCGAAGGCCGCCGGCCGCGCAAACTCAGCGCCCAGCACCAGCACAACCAGCAGCAGCTTGATGATGGCCGTTACGCTCCAACAGCGGCAGCATGGAGCGTGGGCCGCCGTCCGGGTGGCCGGAGTTGCAAGCCGCGCCTCGCTCTGGTGCCGGAAGCCCGTGGGGGCAGGGCAGGCCGCACTGTTCAGCTCGTCAGCCTGCAGCCGGCCCCAGTGCCTCAGTTTGGAGCCCTTGGAGCTTGACAGGCTCCCTCCCTCTGCGGTGCAATGCAGGGTCGGAGGCCCTAGAAAGGAGGATGTGTGGATGGACGGGTGGGCATTTTGCAGAGCGGGCAGGGCGGAAAGGCGCGGAGTGGGCTGCCTGAACCCAACAGAGGTGGCGTTGAGGGGCGAGCGGGCAGGGGAGGCGGAATGCTGACCTCCTGCTCTGCGCTCTACATGGAGAAGGCCGCGTCCTCCTTTGCGCCCTCTGTGGCCGCGAGCGGCTGCAGCCAGCCCCCCACGGCAGCAGGCGGCGGCTGGGTCGCCCTCTCCGCGGACGTGGAGCGTGCAGCGTTGCTGCCGGTGCAGGCCGAGGCGCTCGGCGCAGGCAGCTGCCTTGCACCGGGGAGCGCGGTGGCCGGGTGGACGCCCAGCTCAGCGGCGAGCGGCGTTCCAGCAAAGATGTCGCCGCGCTTGTAGCGCCAGCGCCGGCTGGCGGTGCTGGGAAAGCCTGCGCAGGCTGCTGCAGCTCAGCCAGCTGCATCGGATGGGAACTTGCATGGCAGAAGTGTCAGAGGTGGGCATGGCGCTGTCTCTTGCTGCACGTTCAAAAGGCATGTGGCAGGGTGGCTGATGACTTTGCTCATTGAACTCTCCAACAGGCTCCATGCAGCTGCAGTGCGTATTCTACAGCTGCCGGGCCTCAGCTAATGATGGAAAACGCTTGCTGCTGGAATTGCAAGCAGCCCAAGGCAGTCACGGCTGGAATGCAGCACACCAGCCTTCTTGCCGGCCACTGCCGCTAGAAAGCGCGTGTACACATGCGAGCTCGAGGGTGCTGCAGGCAGCGGCAGCGCTGCTGGCCAAGCTGGGGCTGTCGGGCTGCGAGTTATTTTTATAAAAGGGTGAGTGCTGTCAGCAGTAGGCTGAAGGGCCCCACCTTGGCTGCGGATGCGCTCCAGCAACAGGGCAGCAAGCGCCTGCATTGCGCAATAGTACGGCCGCCACCGTCCGGGCGATGTTGTGGCAAGCCACTTTCGATGGTGTCCTGGGCAGCGGCGCGTGAGGTCGGTGCTGTAGACGACAGAGGCCCTGCCTGCGCAAACACCAGCTCTTCTTTGAGCGGTCGAGTGGCTGAGAGCGCCAGACTCTGGCTGAACGGTGCTGGCACCCAACAAAGAAGCTATGGGAGCCCCCATGGTGGCAGCGCCAACAGCACCAGCCCAGCTGCAGCAGATGCAGCAGGCATGGTGAGCAGGCTGCTGGCCTGCAGTTGCAAGTGCAGTCACTTCAAAGTGCAGTGTTTATGGCTGTCCACGGGCCACGCGAAGATTATCCCTTGCGTGCAGACCTGACGACCGTCTACTGACTCAGCATGCAAGGCAATGAAGAAAAGCGGGAGCTGCTACGCTCCAGCGGGTTCCAGGCGCGGCCGCTGCCTGGGCCAGGTCCACCCTCTCGAAGGTAAGGTGTGCAATCGAGTAACGGCTAGAGCACAGGCCGTTTTCTAGGCCGCAGCACGGCCGTCAAAGCAACCAGGGAAGCTCTTTCCGAAGCTGCAAGAGCAAGTAGGGAGCAGCGGGGGGGCGAGGCGGGTCACCGATCGGGTGCGGTCAGCAATCTCGAGCGCGATCGCGGGCGCCGGCGGCGGTGTCGCTGGCGCGGACTCATGCTGCGTGTGTGTGCAGACCGCCAAGGCGGATCAGCCCGCCCAGCCGGCTGCGACAGATGCCGCTAGGCCGGATCACGGTTTGCCAAGGTTTCCAGACTTTGAAACGGAAATGGCGGGCCGACGGCGTGGTGGCGGCGGGGCTTTTTGAGGCTGGATGACGCCCTTCAGTGACGGCTTCTTCATCAATGCCCAATCCTGGCTGTATCGAGGAAGCGAGGCGGGGAGGAGGCAACCAGGTGGCATGCTGAGGATTGCTTTTTTGCCCTTGAAGGGGCCGGCAACACGCTGCTTGGCCGAGTCAATTTGAGCCAGCCCCTTCCGCCTGATGACGCTTGCTTACCCGCTGCAACCGCAACATCACGAGTCCTGGATGTGCTTGCTGCTGCTCCCCTACCCATCGCCCACGAGTGGCACTGTGTCGCAACGGCTGGCACTTCAGCCAGTGAGAGCGGACTGGCGCTGAATCGCCCTCTGCTGTGCAATGAGGTGGCCTCGGAGCGGGAGGAGGATGAGCTGGCTTGCTGCCATGGCCGGACGTTTGCTTTTGGATGGAGTTCGTGCAGCCTCGAGCAGCGGCAAGGGCGGCAGCAGCGTGCTGCGGTCTTCTTGCCACTCCTGAAGCTATGGCGGCTCTCAGATCTCTGGTTGTTCCGAACATCTCCCGCGTATTGCAGCCGGCAGCCTAGTAAGGCCATAGCGCTTACAGGCCGCACTGGGCCGCTCGTCACATAACTCGCAGCAGGGGAAACTCACACACATTCAGCTCGCGTCAGTCTGCGCCGCTGTGGGGCGCATCCAGCTGCTCCAGCAGCAGCAGGAGCCGCAGGACAATTAATCACTCTGCCGGCCGCGCCCCCTGACATGGAGGGGGCTGCGCGGAAGGCGGGCAGCGGCGGCGAGGGAGGGAAAGCACGAGTGTCAGACATGGGAGCGGCCGCTCCCCCAGAGCATCTCGGGGGCCGTTCCCCTGACAAGAAGGCGGTCAGGCGGGCGGGCGCCGCCTAGAGCTTGATGACCTTCTCCCAGGTGAAGGCGGGGTCGTCGCGGCCAAAGTGGCCGTAGGCAGCCGTCTTGGAGTACCGCGGCTTGAACAGGTCCAGGTTGCGGGCGATCAGTCCTGCGGTGGCAGGCAGCTGGTCTCAAGCGACTGCAGCATGCAAGCAGCTGGCACCGATCTGCCAGTGCCCGAGTGCTGGGCGGGCAGCGTGAGCCAAGCTGCCTGTCGGACGAGAGGACAGGGAGGGCGGGGAGGGAGCGGCACACCCGGGCGGAAGTCGAACTTGTCCAGCACCTTGGCCAGGATCTCCTTGTCGGGGATGCTGCCGGTGCCGTAGGTGTCGACAAAGACGGACAGCGGCTGCGCCACGCCGATGGCGTACGACACCTGCGCAGCCGCCCGGGGGGTCGGTCCTGCCTCATTCAAGGGGCACAGCTGCTCCAAGCCACACTCCGGGCCCCACCACCACCCCAATCACTCGGCTTGCAAGCCGTCTCAGGCGGTTTCTGAGGTGGCACTGTGTGAGCGCTTTCCGCGAACCGGGAAAACGGCCGAGATGACGAGAGGAAGGGTAGGGGGGGAGGGCGTGCGTGCCTGCACGAGCGCGCGGCGCGCGAGGCCCGAGGCGACGATGCTCTTGGCCGCCTGGCGCACGATGTAGGCGCCGCTGCGGTCGACCTTGGTCGGGTCCTTGCCGCTGAAGGCACCGCCGCCGTGCGCGCCCCAGCCGCCGTACGTGTCGATGATGATCTTGCGGCCGGTCAGACCGGCGTCGCCGTGGGGGCCGCCGATCACAAAGCGGCCTGCACAGGTGCTTGGCTGGTCAGCGGCCTGGGAGGGGGCCCCGCTGTCTGCATCCCCTACGCTAGCCTGGCAGCTGGCAGGAGACCGGGCAACCCCCGTATCGCAAGCAAAGCATTCACATGCCAAGTGGAAGGCCCCCCGGGCTGCAGCCCATAGGCGGGGCGGGGGGTCCGCACCGGAGGGGTTCAGGTGGAAGATGGTCTTGTCGTCCAGGTACTTGGCCGGGACGACCGGCTTGATCACGTGCTCCATCAGGTCCTTGTGGATCTGGTCGTTGGTCACGTCGGGCGAGTGCTGCGTGGAGATGAGGATGGTGTGCACGCGCACGGGCACCATCGCGCCGCCGTCCTTCTTGTACTCCACCGTCACCTGCGTCTTGCCGTCGGGGCGCAGCCAGGGCACCGTCCCGTTCTTCCGCACCTGCGGCCCAGCCAGGGGGCGCTCAGTTTTTGGTCTCCTGGGTGGACACCTCCTCTACTGAGTGCCCGTTGGCGAGGCGGCTGCGGCCAGAGCGCCCGGGAGAGAGCGCCAGCGGCAACAGACTGGTGTGCTTGAGGGGCAGGGGCGGCGGGACGCACCTCGGTCAGCTTGTAGCCGAGCTGGGTGGCGAGGACGTGCGTGAGCGGCATCAGCTCGGGCGTCTCGTCGGTCGCGTAGCCAAACATGTGGCCCTGGTCGCCGGCGCCGGTCTCCTCCAGCGTCTTGGTGCCCAGGCCGTGCACGCCCTGGCCGATGTCGGGCGACTGCTCCTCGATGTGCACCAGCACCTGCCCGGCACCGGCATCCCTGAGATCTGCGACCCGCGAGCTCGAGCGGCTGGAGTCCGGCGCCAGGAGCCGGACCTTGCACTTGTCGGCGTCCAGGCCGACGTCGTCAGAGGTGAAGCCGATCTCCTTGCACGTCTTGCGCGCAATCTTCTCGTAGTCCACCTTGGCAGTGGTCGTGATCTCGCCAAAGACCATCACCATGTTCGTCTTTGTGCACGTCTCGCAAGCCACCTGCGGGCGCGCTTTACTGGGCGTCAGCCGACGCTGCACCAGGCCGCCGAAAATCCCATCCACACCACCAGATGCAAACATCCAGGACTGTGGCGCCTCAGTCCCGCTCGTGCTGGCTGCTCTGGCTTCCCAGAACGGACGACGGGCACATTCACGTGCCAGGACGCATCGAGCCGGCTCGTTCGGCGGCCGACACGCGCGACGACCGCTTTGCCGCCATCAGAGCAATCGCGGGCGTGGGACGCGCCTTAGAGTTGGGGTCCTGCTCCAGGCAGGCGTCCAGGATGGCATCGGACACCTGCGGCCGGCGGCGACCCAGATCAGCCACGCCACGCGAGCGGTCGGCGGCCCGCCATGCAAAACGAAAGGTTGCAAGCGGCGCCGCGCGCGCGCACCTGGTCGCACAGCTTGTCCGGGTGCCCTGCAGCACAGCGGACGAGGTCAGCGGCTCACTCGCGGGCCAGGCGCGCGCTTTCAAACGGTGGTAGGCGCCTTGGCGCGCGGGGGATTCCCGCCGGCCTGCTGGCGACGCCGCGCGAGCGAGGGCAGTGGCTTGGAGGATGTGGGCGTGAGGAGCACCTTCGTTGACGGACTCTGCACGGCAGGCCGCACGCGGGTCAGCGGCACGTGTGGCGCCCGGGACCAGCGGCCCATCAACGACCGGAGTGCAGGCGGCTCTTGCAGGCGAGATCAGGGGTCTGCCGGCGGCAGAACGCACCCGACGTGAAGAGGAAGGTCTCAGACATGGTTGCGGGCCGGCTGGAGCGACGGCAGCGGCTGATCAGCGGTGCCCGGCTCGGGAACGGCGCGGCGCGTGGCGCCTGCTTGCTCGCGGATGAGAGCGAGCTTCTCGTGCGTCCCCTGGGCTAGATCGGGGGATTGGTAAGGTGGAACACTCGCTTTCTGCGGGGTGCTGGGTGTTGCAAACCGTGCTGCCGCCAACCCCCGCAGGTTTGCAGCGCATCTCTGCTCCCGCTCCCCGCATCTCCCAGACTGTTCAATAGTTTTGCCCTACCAGCTGCCACGGCTGCCATTGCAAATCTCCAACGACCCCGCGGGGACACTGCACATCAATCGTTCCAATCGACCCGGAGTTCCGGCGTGTCGCTTCTTCCGTCTCTTTCTCAATTTTAATTGCCTCATAACATCGTTTGCAGCACTCCAGCCGCAAGGGTCCTGCAAGCAGCCCGCGAGCAGGAGCGGTCGAATAGCGCCAGCTTGATCGGACATGTCGCACCTCTGAGCGCGCTGTGGACGCGCGGCACGGCATTTGGGCAGCCTGCAGCTATGTCGGGAGACCAGGTTGACGCGCAGAAGGCCAGGCGCGCGAGTGGCGGCATGCCGCTCGAAGATGATGGCAAAATCCACCCCGCTCTACGTGATCTCGACCCGACCACTAAGTTCCTGTACACTCCCCATACCATCACGGGTCTCGTCATTGGTGCGCGCCCGCTCCTTTTCAGATCGAATACGCAGAGCCCGATAGCAAGATGGGCACCTGCCTGGAAGGGGAGGCCAGACAGCCGAGCTTCCCGCGCCACCGCAGGCGTCGCCACGCTCGTCTTCTTCTCGGGCGCCCTGGAGACCAGCCCCGCCTCCAACGCCTCCCCCCTCGATGCCAACGTGCGCCACGGCCTGGTCGGCGCGGTCGCCGTCTTCCTGGGTGGGCGCCTGCACCTCCCCTGCGCCACAGCCTTCCCTGCCGCACCCTCAGGGCTCACCCCTTGCTGGCTGCAGGCTATGCGGTGCTGCAGGGGCCGTCCACCAGCATGGTCCGGTGCGCCCCCACCAGCCCCTCCCCGCCCCTGCCAAACACACGGCGAGCACCCGCCCCAACGGCGCCGCCCTCCGCGCAGGCCGCACCCAGCCGTGTGGCGCGTGGTGCACGGCGTCGTCCAGCTCTACCTCCTCTCCCTCGTCTTCTTGCTCTTCCTCTCGGTCGACCAGGCGCGCCAGATGCTCAAGGCCCGCCTCCTCCCTCCCCCGCTGCGTGCAGTCGCCAGCCCACGCATCACCCGCAAGCAAATCTTTGAGGCGCGCCCGCAGCTGCTGTACCCCTCGCTGGGCGTCGAGCTGCCGGAGCGCTCCTACGGCGGCGACTGCGCGCTGACGCGGCCGGACGGCGCGGTCAACTGGCCGGCCATCAAGGGCACGCTGTTCGACGAGTTCGTGGTCGCGCACACGCTCGGCTGGTGGGGCAAGGCGGTCATGATCCGCGACTTCAAGCTGCTGTGGATCCTCAGCGTCGGCTTCGAGCTCATGGAGCTCACCTTCCAGCACATGCTGCCCAACTTCAACGAGTGCTGGCGAGGCCCACCTGCCCTGCCGGCCGCCTGCTTCTGGGCAGCCCCCATCATGTCCTGGCAGCTTGAGAGTCTGTCCACTGCTAGCAGTCTTGCAGCCCCCTCTGCAAGGCTCCGTCTCTTGGCCCGCAGGTGGGACAGCTGGGTGCTGGACGTGCTGGTCTGCAACTGGGCCGGCCTGTGGGCGGGCATGCAGACGGTGCGCTGGGTCGGCTCGCGCGAGTACCGCTGGGACGGCCTCTCCCGCCAGCCGGACCTCATGTCCAAGGCGCGCCGCCCTGCAACCGCCCGCAACAGGCGGTTGCCTCCGACCGGGGGCTAGGGGAGCCGCATATTTTCTGTTGGCCTCTGTGCCAGCAAGTGGCTCAGCCACGCGTGCCTGCCGGCCGCAGGCGCGCCGCTCACTGGCCCAGTTCTGGCCGCACAGCTGGGACACGTTCCACTGGGCCACCTTCAGCAGCCCGAGCCGCCTGCTCAAGGTGGCCGCCATGGTCGCGGTCGTGCTGCTGACCGAGGTCAACGGCTTCTTCCTCAAGTACCTGCTCTGGATCCCGCCGCTCAACCCGCTCATCACCTACCGCCTCTGCCTGCTCTTCCTCATGGCCGTCCCCGCCATCAGGGAGTACTACATCTTCATCGAGACCGACCAGGTCTCGTCTTTTCACACCTGCTCGAGGGTCCCAGCCGCATCTGCTCGACGCAGAGATCATGGGGCTGCGGTCTGGGGTGCGCGGGTGCGGATGACAGGCGGGCGCACTCTGACCGGCTGAATGCCGTGTGACTGCCTGCCAGGTGGACGTGATCAACAAGCTGGGCCCGTTTGCCTGGCTGTCTGCGGCCGTCGCCTTCACCGAGACGCTCGTCTGCATCAAGGCACGCCCTCCCGCCTCGCCCTGGCGCCGTAATTTACGGCCTGCAGAGGGTCTCCGTGCCGCGCTTCCGCTGACCCTGCGGCGCTTGGGCTGCAGTTTGGACGCGGCCACTTCACGCAGCCGTGGCCGCGCACGACGCTGCTTGCATGGAGCGCCTTTGGAGCATTCTTCGCAGGCAGCCTCCTGCTCTGGAGCCTGTGGCGCTGGGTGGCGGGCCGGCGGCGGGCCAAGCATGAGTGAGGGTGGCTAGGTCATTTGCCATGCACGCTTGATTTCAGCTGTCCTTGCCTCTCACATTGCTTGCAACTGCTGCCTTGAACAATTATGAACGTGGAGTAAGCGCTGGGAACCAGTACACTTGAGACGCTGAAAGCACGCGAAGGCACGCTCCCCTGATCCGACGCACGCAGACGGAGACGACGCACGTAGACGACGGCACCGAAGTCGCACAGGCATCTGAGCAGTAGCAGCGAGTCAACAGCTCGCTCGGGACGAAGCGCAGCGCGCGATGGCGGAGCTGGAGGGGGGCGGCATGCCCGAGCAACTGGAGCGGGACGAGCTCCCCGAGCCGATCACGCTCTTGCAGGTTCGCCCACACTATTCTGGCGTCCTCATCCTGAAGCTTTTTGACTATCGATAAGCCAGCCGTGGACAGGCTGATGCTGCTGCATGTGCCATGCAGCTTGTTTCGAACCTTGCTCCCTTTTCCTCCCGCCGGGATGCGCGGCAGCAGCTCACAGCGAGCGATTGCAGTATGCGACACAAACAGCCGTGCCCTGCAGGAGGAGGAAGAGGAGGAGGAGTTTATCGGTGAGGGCGTCGACTTTGAGGAGGCGTTGGCAGCACCTGACGACGCATCAGCCGACCCTTACTACTTTGTCAGAACCTACCAGACTGCCCGTGGTGATCTCTGGCAGGCGGCCCGCGTCGGAGACACTGGCCGCATCAGGTACGGGCCTCTGCTGGGCATGCAGCGGGCCCAGACGCGACCAGAAGCTGTGGAAAGGCAGGTGATGGGGAAGCGAGGAGCTGCGGTTGTGCAGGGAGCTTCTGGAGGCTGAGGGTGCGGACCCAAACCAGAGGGACAAGTGGGACGCGACCCCGCTTTACTACTCCTGCCTGGCAGGTGCGCTTGCCTTTCCTGCCTGCCTCTGGGCAGGGCAACAGCCTGCGCAGGCGGGCAGGCGGGCATGCGGGCATGCAGGAGGCAGGAGCTGTGCTGAGGGGGCTCACAAGCCACAGCCACATCACTTGAGAGCAGGCGCTCTGGCGCAGCTCAGCAGGCGGCTGCGAGGGCGGAGGGCTGAGGCTGCCTCCTGGCCCCGCGTGTGGCAGGCCACCTGGAGGTTGCGGAGACGCTGCTGCGTGCCGGCGCCTCCTGCTCGGAATACACCTTTGACGGCGAGCGGTGCGCGGCCCCACCCTCCCTTCCTGCGCCTCGCATGCCTACCCGCCTCCCAGCGCCGCCCGCCCGCCCGCCCCCCGCAGGTGCGTCTACGTCGCGCTCACCAAGCAGATCCGGGACCTGCTGAACGCCTACGCGCAGCGCCCGCCGCCGCTGCCGCCGCTCGGCGCCGCGCTGCGCGCGCTGAGCACGCTGTGCGAGGACGCCGAGGCGCAGGTCGCGCCCACGATCGCGCCCGGCCAGTGGGCCGACTTTGCCTTTGAGCTGCGCGGACAGCGCGTGCCGCTGCACCGCGCGCTGCTGGCCGCGCGCTCGCCCTACTTTGCCGACATGCTGCGCGGGCCCTGGCGCCCGCAGGCGCGCCCTCCCCCGCCTCCTGCCCGCCCCTGCAGGCGCTCCCGCCAGCCTGCCGTCGGATGCCGCGTGGCGAAGCAGCGCGCGTGAAAGCCCCCAGCGTTCCCAGCGAGTCTGGCTGCCCTGCCGAGCAGCCAACTGAGAGGCGCCCGGCCTTCTGGGGCGCCAGGCGGGCGGCGGCCTCCGCACCGTCGCGCTGGAGCACGCGCTGCACGCGGAGCGGCCGGCCGCGCTGCGCAGCCTGCTGGTGTGGCTCTACACCGACCGGCTGGACGTGGGCATCGAGGACGTGCCGGCCGTGCGGCGCCTGGCGCGGCGCGCGCGCTGCCGCGAGCTCGTCGCCGCCCTGGAGGCCGAGCAGCGCACGCTCAAGTACTACTTCAAGAGCGTGCGCCGCGAGGAGCAGCCGCGCCGGCACGCTTTTTGCCTGTCCCTGGTTTGCTGGGGTCGTGCCAGGGAGGCTCGACGGCCGCCCGCGAGCTGCTGTGTCTGCAGAGCGCTGCCCACGAGAAGCCCCACAGGCTCAGCACAGTGATCGCTGCTGCTCTCCACCGGACTGTCTGTTTGTAGTTGCTGTCTCGGGTTTTGCCTCATCAGGCATGCCAGATGCCCGCCGACTGACTGCCTGCCGCCGGCCCCGTCTGCAGCTTTGTGCTGCAGCCGAGCGCGCTGCCCGAGCCCGCGCAGCTGTCAGCCTGCCTGGGCCGCCTGCTGCGGCTGAGCGAGGCGGCGGCTGCCGGCAAGCGCCCGGCCGTGCCGGGGGACGACTGCGCGGACGTGTGTCTGCGGGTGGAGGGCCGCCTCTTCAGGCGCGCCTCCTCGCCTGAGTGATGGAAGAGAGAGAGAGGGGTCCTGCAGGCCGCACAGGGGCGGCCGCGCTGCAAGGCGGCAGGGCTGTGACCGCAGCCAGCGAGCTGGGGCGGCGCAGACGACGCCTGGGCCTGCCTGCTCCAGGATGCTGCCAC
The DNA here is from genome assembly GCA_003568905.1 of Trebouxiophyceae sp. KSI-1. Taxonomy (NCBI): domain Eukaryota; kingdom Viridiplantae; phylum Chlorophyta; class Trebouxiophyceae; species Trebouxiophyceae sp. KSI-1. Next base: position 12,757 of record BHFV01000098.1, on the reverse strand, counting down.
CCCGGCGCCAGCCAAACGACAGCAGGATCGCTGAGGCGGCTGCTCCCCGCTGCTGTCCAGGTGCCACCGCTGCATCCTGGCCGCCCGCTCTGACTACTTTGCGGCCCTCTTCAAGCGCTCCGGTGGCCTCGGCGCGGGCGAGGTCCCTGAGAGCGCCGGCGGCCCGAACACGGAGCTGCCCGTCCTTGAGATTGGTCCGTTCCCTGAGCCCGCCCGCACGCCTCTCGTCGGCACGCAGCCGGGCGCATTCTGTCCGCCGCCGCCGCTGTCGCCATTACTGTGCTGCAATGCGGGCTCTCCCTATCGGCATCAGCTGAATATCTCTGAGGCCTTACTAAGCAGCCTAAGTCCGGCGTCGAGCAGCGCCCCTGAGGTTGTCTGCCAGCAACCTCCCTAGCCTAATCGCTCGGCCGCTCGGCCGCTTCGCAGGCGGCGTGAGCGCGCGCGCCTTCTCGCTGCTGCTGCGCTTTGCCTACACCGACCGCGCGGGCGACGCCGCCGGCCGGCTGCCCGGCTGGCTGCTGCGCACGCTGCCAGACGGCGCGGGGGAGGTCTTCGATGCGGCCGACCGCTTCCTGCTGTTCGGCCTCAAGGCACGCCCCCATCAGCCCCCTCCTGACGGCCCGGACAGCGCATGAGCAGACGCTCGCTCTGTGGCTGCCTATGCTGCCAATCAGGCGCCCGTTCAGAGCGCCTCCAGCCACGTGACCCAGGGAGTGTGGAGAAGGGGACGCTCGGTCTCTGTAAGGGCTGCTGCCATGCGTCCGGACTGCTTGCAGCCACCGCCTTCTGCCGCGCTGCAACTCCATCCCCGCCGATGTCCCCACCGGGCACCTGCTGAGCCCCATCTGCCTGCAGCGCGAGGCGGCCGAGGCGCTGCTGGAGCAGTTCGAGCGCCGGCCGCAGCTCCAGGGCGGCCTGGAGGGGCTGTGCCGCCTGCTGCTCGCGGCCGAGCTGTACAGCGTGCCCCTGCTGCGCTGGCACTGCCTGCACCGGCTGGCCGCGCGCTTCGACGCGCTCGCGGCTCGCACGACGCCGAGGCACGAGTCGGAGATCTTCGCCGAGTTCCTGCTGGAGGTCGCACCTGAGGTGAGTCGCGCCGCCCTGAGCTGTCGGCAAACAGGGATGCCCAGCCTGGCTTGGATCTTGCATGCTGCTTGTTGCATCCAGAATGGCGCATGCCTGCCCTCTTCGCCACACACCGCAGCCCTATTTGGACGACGAGACGGGCAAGCCAACGCTGCCAGGCATCGGCTGCAGGAGCCTGCCTAGGGGTACAAAACATTGCCTCTTCTCTGCGGGCCTTGGTCACGCGCCTGACGCCTGCCGCGGCACTGCCGCCCGCAGGAGGGCGACCTGCTGGAGGGCGAGGTGCCGGGCGCCAGCAAGGGCGCCATCACCGGCGGCGGCGTCGGCGGCGAGGGCGTCGGCACGCTGCTGCAGGACCTGCGGGAGGCCTACCTCGCCGACTTTGGCGGTCTCGGAGAGGAGCGCGACCGCTGCGCGGACGCGTTCGACGCCAAGCTGGGCCGGCTGTGGGCGCTGGCGCGCGCGGCCCAGGGGCAGCAGGACGGCGGGCCCGTGTGAGGCCGCGGTGCAGGCGGCCGAGCGGTTCCCAAGCTTGTGATATAGGATATGTAAGGTCCGGTAGCGCTAGGCTAGTCTGGGCTAGGCGTTGCTGTGAGTTGTGCTGAGGCAGGTGAGACGCTACTGGCAATACGATCGAGGTTGTCCTGCAGAATGCTTAGTTTTGCGCGGCGCATGGATCAGACGTCCCCTGCGCCTGCAGACCCGGCAGGAACAGCAGGCCCGGCAAAGGCTGCCTGCTGGACAGCTCACATCGCAGATGCGCTGCTGCTTGCAAAGCGCCTGGCAGAACCAAAAGGAAAGCACTAGGCCGCGGCGCTGCGGCGGTCTCTCTCGGTTGCACCACAGGACCAAGGCGTTGGCCCGGCAGCCTGCCGCTGGCACAGGCGCCGCAGCTGGGGGAATGGAAAAGTCGAGCGGCACGGAGACCGCGGTGCGGAGCGAGCAGCCGCGAACTCAGGCAAACGCAGGAGCAGCTCTGGCCACGCAGCGACCCAGGCGCGCGCCGAGCACAGGTGGGCGGGCAGCCGGGGCCTCAGGTGACCGACACCGCCTCGGGCTTGCTGCTCAGCTTCGCCTCCTCTGCAGCGCGCAGGCAGCCGCCCCCTCAGCAGCCTGCCTGGCGCAGCGGGCCTGCCGGGCTCACAGGCCAAGGGGGGCCGGCGCACCGGCCGGCTTCTGCTGCACGTAGCGCTCGATGGAGGGCGCGACCTTGGAGGCGTCAAACCGCGAAAAGTTGCACGCCTGCGGCGCCTTGACAGCTCAGCCCGCCTGCCGAGCCGCACCCTCTGCCTGCCTCCGCCACGGAGCAGCATGTCCGCCTCTGCTGCCGCTGCCAGGCCCCAACAGGAGCGGCTTGTGCTGCTCGCGCCGGGCAGCCCAGGCAGCCGTCGCTCTGCCGGGCGGGCGGTGGGTGGGGTGCGGGGGCGTGCCTGCACGCGCGAGCCGATGTAGCGCATCTTGGTCGGCGAGTCGATCTTGTGCAGCACGAGCCAGGGGTCCTCGCTGCACAGCTCGCCCTCCATGTCGTCCTGCAGCTGGAAGCGCGTCACGATGCGCTGCCCCTCGCGCCGCACGGGCGCCTTGAAGCAGCAGGGCGCGGCCCACGTGTAGAAGCGCGCGTGGTCGATGTGGCGCAGGTCCTGGGCGGCGGCGGCCAGGGTGGATGGCTCAGTGCCGCGAGGGGGGGGGCGGGTGCCCAGTCTGCCCCTCGAAGGCTTGCTACTTGTGGCAGCAGCGTCGCAGCGCCCAGCCGCCCCCTGCCCAGCCCGGCCGCCCGGCAGCCTGCTGGCGCATGCGCTCGCTCGCAGCCGCACGAGTCCCCGGCACTCCCGGCTGCATGGCTGCAACCATGCAAGCCAGCAGGACTCCCAGGCGCGCACGTCCCTCCTTCCCGCATCGGCGGCCGCACAACAACTCTCCGGCAGGCCCAGGGCCTGCAGGGGGGGCGCGCCATGGCTGCCAGCCAGAAGCCCATCGTCGCGTCCTCGATCGGCGTGAACTTGAGCTGCATGCGGTGGTGGATGGTGGCCAGCATGTGGGCGACGTCGCCGGAGACCAGGTAGCCGCCGCCCATCATGTAGTTGGGGTAGGTGCGCAGCCCGGTGTGGTTGAAAAAGACGATGTTGTTCCACTTGTGCCCCGGCTGCAGCAGCACCTCCGACTCCTTGGCCATCTTGCCCTGCGCGCCCCCGGCCGCCGCATCCGCGTGTCAGGCGCCCGCTCTGCAGCTGGTCGTGTGCCAGAAGGGCGTGGGGGCGACTGTGTCGGATTAAGGCACCCCCCGCAGCCGGCAACTGCCCCCCCTGCGGCAGCTACAGCAGCCACCGGCATGGGCGCAGCGCCTCCCTCGTGCAGCAGACCCTCTCCCCAGGCGGCCAGCAGACGCTGCAGCCCCCGTGTGGGAGTTGCTACATGCCATGCTTGCTATGGCACACGCGCTGGCACACGCGTCCTCCGGCACTTCCGCCCTCCCGGAGCTCCCGCCGGCATGCTCCGGCTGCAGCAGACCCCCTGCCCGGAGATGGGCTGTCAGGCAGCCAGGCGGGTGCCCCCCCCTCCTCACCATGTAGATGCGCTCTCCGCGGCAGTCGGCGTCCAGGCACAGCAGGCGCAGCTGCGACACGAGCGGCTGCACGTTGATGAACGCGTCGTCGTCCGTCTTGAGGACGAAGCGGCAGTCATAGTGCGTGACCGCGTACTCGAGCACAAAGTACGTCTTGTACAGGATGCTCTTGTAGTTGGTCTTCTCCTGCGGGAAGGGAGGAAGGGGGGTCAGAAAGACAGGAAAATGGGGGGCTGCCGCGGTGCGCCCCCGGACACAGTCCCAGTGCCTGAACCGCGTGCTCACGCTGCAGGATTCGGATTCGAGCATCGCAAGATAATCTCTGACTGGAGCGTTTGGTGGGCGGGGCTCAGACTCCGCTTCAGGCAGCTCTGCAAACGCCTCCACTGCCCGACACCGGACCACACAGCAATGCTACAGGGGCAGGCCAGCAGCGACTGCCTGCTCTGCTCGCAAGTCGCTCAGCGGCTCGAGCTTGCATGGCACAGCCTCGTGATCGACTGGCTGCCTGGCAGTCCGTCTGCTGCCCAGCTGAGCGGCAGCCCCATGGCATCGGAGGCTGCCGGGTGCTGCCGGGAACGCGCCTGCAGGAAGGCGATGTCCTTGTGCGTCTCCACCTCCTTGGCCACCTGGCTGGTGCGCTCGTCCTCCGACAGCACGAAATTGACGACCACCTCGCCCCGCAGCGTCTCCGCGTTGGCCCACGCCTCCCTCACCGCCAGCCGCCGGTGCCTGCGCCCGGAAGGCGGGCTGGCGGCCGCCCGCACGCCTGTGGTGCTGGGGCGGGCGGGGGCGGCGGGGCGCGCGCCTGTAGCCGCGGCCCGACAACACGCCGACAAAGAGGAAGATGTCCGGCAGGGATACGTTCTTCTGCGGCTCCCGCAGCCCGACGAGCTGCGCGCGCGGCTTGCTGCCATCGTCCGGATCGAGCGGCGCAGCCGCGGCGGTGGCCTGGCCCCCGCAATCGCACGGCTGCTGCGGCGGGCAGCCGGCGGCCGGCAGGCCGGCGACGGCGGCGGTCTCTCCCAGGCGGCGGCTGTGCAGCGAGGCGGGCGGCGTGCGGAAGAGCAGCAGCACGAGCAGCAGGCCGGCGGCAAAGGGCAGCACGCCCTTCAGGCAGACGCTGCGCAGGGCGGCGGTCGGCGCGCGCGGCGGGCGGCTCCGAGCGTCACCCGAGTCACGGCCCATGAACCTGCGGCAGCGGCGTGGCGGCAGCCGTCAGGCACTGCGTGCGGGCAGCAGCAGAGCTGCTGGGAGGAGTTGGGGAGTGCAATCAGTGCCAATGCAGGCCCGCTCGCAGCTGCCGCCTCGGGCTGCTGGGGTGCAGCCCTCGTGTCTGTTCACAGGGCGATGGCTCGCACACGAACATGCCCCCCTGAGCCGTAGCAGGTTGCCAGTGTCCCGCAAGCTTGTCAGTTAGGCCTCGGGTGGAAGAGTTTTGCGCGTGATCAGCTGCGCAGTCCCGCAACAAGCGCATGCAACGCCAGCGTAGAAGTCGTGCAAACAACCCGACGCGCCCGGGCTCGCGCGCATCTCTGAGAACGCGCGGTGGTTGCCGACCTGATTCAGGCTCATCCCCTCCCGGTCCTCCGAGTGCGACAGCGATCCAAAGGCGGGGTATACTCCTGATGTCGACGCCCACCCGATGTGTCGGCGAGTTGAGCTTCAAAGGCCGAAGCGGCGAAAAGAGGGTGTTTCGGAAGCGCGCCAACTGCCGTCAGCCCCTTTTGAGCACTTCACTGCGACGTGCACTGCGTGGCAGTGCAGTTTGCTTTCCGTCTTTCACCGGCACGATTGGAGAAGGCGCCGCAGTGCCCCAGTTTACAGTCGCGCATGCCGCATTTGATTCAGTGCTGCAACCAGGAGAGTGGAATACGAAGAGAGCATCAGCGCAGGCCTGGCCGGCTGCGCGCGGTCGATTGTAGCAGGTCCTCGTTTTGCCTGCGGGCAGCACGTTGGAGGCCAGTCAGGGGCAGGTCTGCTGCACAGGTGCAGCCTCAAGGAGAGAGGAGGGAGCCTGCCTGATGGCCAGGACGGCCTCTCGCAGCGCAGACGCCGCCTTGCCGGACAGGCCGGCAGGGGACGGCATGTCCCAGCTGCTCGGACCCTGGCGAGGCTCCCGCGCCGGGCTGGCGCCTGGCGCAGCCGGCCGCTCGTGAGCGCTGCTCGGCGCCCGCTCCCACTGCACTCCCAACACAGGGCTGCCCTGGCTGGACAGCGAGTCTTCGTGCGCCGGCTCCTCTGCTCCCTGGCCTGCTGTCGGCGCCTGCACGCTCTCGTGAGGGCCTGCAAGATCCCAGGCTCTTTCAGACCGCCTCTCAGAAAATGTCGGAAGCTTCATGCACATGCTGACTGATTGGAAGCTCACCTGGATGGCTTGCCTCCGGAGGCTCTGAGCCACCGTCGCAAGCGATCTGCTCACTCGCTTTTGGCGCCGGGGACTCCTCTGCCGCCTCAGCTCCGCCGCTGCTCCGCTGCTCAGCAGGCGTTGCGGCAGCAGGCTCCGCTGCTGCCTGCTGCTCCTCACGGCCACCAGTCCAGCTCGGCGCTGGAGCCTGAGCGGCTGCCAGAGCCGCCAGCTCGCTCTGCAGCCGCCCGTTCTCCCGCTGCAGCTCCTGCTCCCGGCTGCAGCAGCGGGGGCGCATGTTAGAAGCCACCCACGCCCAGGTGAAGCAGTCGCACGATGCTCGAGAGCCGCGTGGCCGACCTGAGGGAGTCCCGCAGGCAGGCGGACGTCTCCTGCAGCGCAGCCTCCAGCGCCTCCGTCTGTGCTGCCGTCCTGCTCGCCCCTGGCGGGGACTGCCCCCTGCAACAACACGCGCGCGGGCGGCTCGGCAGGCGGCCATGCGCCAGGCGCTGCTGGGCAGTTGGGGGAGCACGCGTGCCGCACCCGGCCTGCGCCTGCTGGCGCCACAGCAGGAGCTCCTCGGCGCTCATGCAGGCGAAGCGGCCCGCGACTTCGTGCAGACCCTGCAGGCGCCCGCCACCGTCAGGTCAGCAGGAAGGCGCACGCCGGCAAAGCAGAGGGAGTGGCCTGCTGCGAGGCGAGGGCGCGCCTGCAGCTCCGCCTCTGCCGCTGCAAAGAAGCCTTCCAAGTCGGCCGCCTCCCTTTGCTGTCTCAGAGGCGCTGGCTCAGCGCTGATGGCGGCGACCGAGGGTCCCGTGGCCGGCTGCAGCACCGCCAGCGCTGCGCGGCGCGCCGGCGAGGCTGTGGCGCTGCTGCGGCCCAGGCACTTGGCGCTGCCCCGGTTCTCCTTCCTGGAGGCCATCTCCGGACTGCGCTGCACGCTGGGGCCTGCATGCCGGCACATCTGCCCTCAGGACTTCCTGTCTGCACCTCGCGCAGCGATGCAGGGCAGGCGAGCAGGGCTCACCGGCGGGGAGGGGCGTCAGGAAGGCGTCCGACAGCGCGCCCTTGTACGCCGTCGACAGCGGGCTGCTGGGGCTGGCCGGCGCCGCGCCTGGGGTGGCACAGCTCCTGGGAGAGTCCTCAGCCAGCTCGTTGGCGAGCCACAGCGGCTGCCCGCTCGCCGGCGTGATCGGCCCAGCAGCAACCTGCCCCTCGGACCCCTGCTCCTCGAGGCTGAGCGCAGGGGTTGCCGGGCTGCTGGGCGCGCCGGTGATGCTGTTGGGCGTCGTGTGGACCGTGAAGGCTGTCCTGCTGCTGCTGCTCAGCCGGCGGCGCGCCGGGCTGCCAGCGCTGGCCACGCTGCTCGGCGAGCCGGCCGCGCAGTCGCTCCACGCCCGGGCCGGCGGCGTGCTGTGCTGCCTGGCTCTCACTGCCGGCAGCGGGCTGCTGCTGCTGGGCCCGGCTTGGCCGCGCTGCACCAGACGCAGATTCTCTTCGATCTCCCGCATGAGCCCGGCCAAGCCGGGTGTGCCCAGCGCCGCGTGCCGCCTGCGCTCGCTCGACATCTTTCTGCTGGATTGGATGCCCGCCGCTATGGCACCCGTCGCTTCACCTGCAGAATACAAGGTGCTGCTGAGCTGATCAAAGGGAGCTGTAGGCCAGCTCGATTCGTGCCAGTGCGGTTGCTTGTGTGGCGGACGGGATGTTAACCTCGGGGCGCATCAGCGGGCCCATGCGCACCAACCTGCCCGCGCGGTACCTGCAGCTGGAAAGCAAGCGCTGCGCCGGCCGTTGCCACCCAGCAACGAGAGAGCCAGCCGCTGAAAATGGCAAGATTTCACTTGGCCGTTTTTGGCGGGAAATGTCCCTCGGAGATCCTCCGCTCCACGCTCCACGGAGCAGGCTCCAGAACGAGATGTGGGTGAGCACTGTCTTGGCCTGCCAAGCACTTGGCAGCGTGCTTGTGCATCCCCGATGACATGGACGCCACCACCCTCTACATCGTGGCCATGTCAGCCGCTCAGACTCTCAATCCGTAGAGAATGAGTTGCTTGGTCCCCTCACAGTGTAGACATTTATGAGCAGCAGCAGAGCCGTGCATGCTCAGCGTCTCAGTCAGAGTCGAACAACTCAAGCCATTCCCCAGCGGTCCTCTGCAGAGGTGAGCCGGCACCAACAGAGCTCCCAACTGGCCCAGGACAGGACAAAGTCGCGGAGGGAAGGAGAGGCGGCGAGCCTTGGCCTTCTGTGTTGGAGATCAATCACTTGCAACATAGTCTCCCTTACGCGTTAGCTTGGCTTCTTAAAGACTCGCACTATCCCACACCTTTCGAAAAAGCGTCCCTTGGGTGAGCTGCGCGGGATCAGGCCGAAATTTTACAAACCCCAAACAGCAAGCAGGAGCCATGTCCAGGCTGCATGTAAGTGCATAGCAGCCGAAACTGCGAGTTGCCTCTCAAGTCAGAGCACGACCACAAGTGCAGAAGAATCGCTGTCGCTACTCCTGACAGCTGGCCGAGCAGCGAAAGAACGATGCCTGGCAGAAATCTTCACAAGCTGCGTACGTAGTTGCAGCTTTTATTCACCGAAAAACCACTCGTCCCACAAGTCCGCGCGCCGCTGGTCCTCTGCAGGATTTGCGCGGGTGTCAGCAGAGCCGCAGACCATGCAGCGCAGTGGGCTCCCATCCGGGATGAGACTCGGCATCTGCTCTACAAGGCTGGCGGGCTGCTCACCTGGTGCGGCGGCGGCGGCGGTGCAGCCTGGGATGGATGGCTCAGACGGCGGCATGTTGGTGCCGACGGTCAGGAGCCCCGTGAGGCAGGCATCCAGTTGGCTTGTGCCTGCGATGGACAGAGGCACAAAAGCGTGAGCATGTCAGGAGCCGTGGCGTTGCTGGCTGATGAGCGGGGCTGTCACTCTTACCGCTGCTTTCAGTGTTCAGCTGCGGTTGCGCGCGGCCAAAGCCTTGCGGTCAGCCGGACGGCGGGACGCGGGTGTCGCCGGCGGCCGGGACGGTCGCAGACAGCGGCAGCTGTGCCTTCAAGCCCTGCAGCTGCAGGGCGGGCAGGAGCGGGCCGCGGCGGAGAGTGGCTGCGCGGCCCTGGTGGCTGGCGGTCTGCGCCGCGCTGCGGTTCTCCTTGCCCGAGGAGCTGCGCAGAGCGATGGAGCCTGCTGCACCCAGTGGTCACAGTCAGTCAGCAAGGCAGAGACTTGAAGCTGGCAGCAAAACCTGCACGGCGGTCAGAAGATTCAGTGGCTGTGGTATCTGTCAAGTTGCCGCTGAATTTGCTACTTTTCATGGGCAGGCGCTGTCTGGTCGTGAGCAGCAACAAGGCAGAAGAGAATCACCTGTGCAGCGCATCTTGCCGCCAAAGGACGTTGCCAGCAACACCCTGCCCTCTGAGCGGACGCAGGTGAAGATGGTGTCGAGCAAGGATGTCCTTCCCGTCCAGCCTGGCCCGCGCGGGAAGAAACCGACGCAGGGGTCACGCACAACGGCTGGCCGCAGCACTGCGACTGCGGTTATTGGCAGTCTTCAGGGAACTGCTACAAAGGGATAGCACGCGCGAGAAGCAGGAGAGTTAACAGAGGGGATTGTACCGCTTGCGCGCTTGCAGAACAGCAGGCTGGACATGGGGGCGGCAGCAGGGGGCTGCGGCATGCTCGGATGGGCGCTCAGAGAGCTGCCGGAGCAACTCTCCAGATCCAGCAGGACCTTGTACCGCTCGCCGAGCGGCGCAGGCCCGACGCGAGGTCCCGGCTGCTCTCCGTCCAGCGAGAAGACGGGTACATAGTGGGCGCTCCACTATCAGCGGCCAGTGGAACACTCCTGCAGGAAAACTGCGCCGCCGCTCAGACATGCGCGGCAGTAGGCGTTTCAGAATTTCCCAGAGCTTCGAAGCGCCACATACCATGCTCGCACACCACGTTACGATCCAGCTTGTATGCTAGAGCTATGATGCTATTCACTATGCCTGCGCACCAAGCCGGCATGCAGATGCGCGCATCAGCCGGCAGTAAGCAGGCGAATCGTTCAATGCAATGCTGCATGTCTGAGATCAGTGATGGATGTACACTATTTGCAATTTGCGCCGCTATCAGGACTAGAAGCGCACCTGCGCGAGTCTCCGGGCCCACGTTGATGCCGGTAGGTGCGAGCACGCTGTCCTCCTTCGACGTTCGCCCTCACTCACGACTGCTAATTTCTACTGCTGGTGCGCTACAAGGCTCTAGTGGCTTTCACCTCATACCTTGTACCTGCGGCGCCCTTCAATACTGGCCTTTGTAGGGTTTTGAAGCGCATCGAAGCCCAGTCCCGGACTGGCTGGCGAGGGGTATCGATATTCCAGCATGCACCCCCGAGACAGGACGCAGTCGTGGAAGGAAGGAGACAGGCGGCGAGCACCGGCCTTGAGTGTTGGAGATCAACATCTTGCAACATAGTCTCCCTTAGCTTGGCTTCTTAAAGACTCGCACTATCCCACACATTTCGAAAAAGCGTCCCTGGGGTGAGCTGCGCGGGATCAGGCCGAAATTTACAAACCCCAAACAGCAAGCAGGAGCCATGTCCAAGCTGCATGCAAGCGCATCGCAGCCGAAACTGCAAGTTGCCCGCCAATTCTGAGCATGACCAGGAGTGCAGAAGATTTGCTTCAGCTCTCCACTTCTGACAGCTGAACGAGCAGCCAACGAACGATGGTTTACAGTCTTCCGTCCCCAGCCACGTATGTGCTGGAGCTTTTATTCGGCCCAGAACCACTCGTCCCAGGTCTGCGCACGCCGGTGGTCATCTGCAGGAGTTGAGCGGGTGTCAGCAGAGCCGCAGACCATGCAGCGCAGTGGGCTCCCATCCGGGATGAGACTTGGCATCTTCTCTGCAAGGCTGGCGGGCTGCTCACCTGCCACGGCGGCGGCGGCGGCACAGTCAAGGACGAGCGGTTCTCCTGGCTGCATGTTGGTGCTGACGGTGTCCCCAGCCTTGTCCTGCCGCAGCTGCAGCGGCGGCATGTCTTGGGCCGCCAGGGCCTCCTCCGTGCCCTCGGTCAACTCCAGTCGCCTGGGGTTGTTGGACACGTGTGGCCAGCTGGGCTGCAAGATGCAGGCGCGGCTAGCAGCCGGGCCAGAAGCGGACGGCAGCTTGCCCCTCAGGCTCCTTGCCCGAATGCGGCGGCAGCGGAGGAGGACTGCTGCGGGGCTGCGCTGGCTGGTGCTGCGTGCCGGGCTGGTGTTCTCCTTGCCTGCCGAGCGCTTTGCGTCGCGCTCGCTGGCAGAGCCTGCAGCGCATGCCTGCTGTCAGTCTGGCTTGTGTGCAACGACTCAAAGTAGGGAGCCAGCTAGTCGCCGAGTGAGGGGTAGCGGCGGGAAGCAGACTGACCGGCAGTCACGAACGCCTTCGTCCTTGTCAGCTGCTCCTCCTCCTTCGGCAGTACGGCCACCAAGTCGCGAGGCGAGTCGAGCCCCAGCCGCTCCTCGGCAGCGGACGGGGCGATGGCCGGCGTGGGCTGGCTGCACGGGCTCTTTGTAGCCCGCAGGAAAGCTGCGGCCTCCTGCTGACTGACCAGCCAGCTGCCGGGGTCGTCGGAGCATGCCAGGCTCTCCAGCATGTCGTCTGCCGCGCTGGTGCTGAGGCAGCCGCCGACGTTCTCAACGAAGCAGCGCACGTCGATGTTGTCCAGGCCACCGGAGTCGCTCCCTGCTGCAACGACCCATTTTCTCAGCCGAGAGCGTGCGCGAATGGCACGAAGCTGCATTGCTGGGCCGGAACACCAGGGAGCAACTGCAGAGCTGCAGAGGAGCCGCACCGGTCCACTTCAGGCCGAGCGCGTGCGCCTTCTCGCGCAATCTGGCCACCTGCTTGCTGATCTCCGCCGCACAGTCGACCTCGCTGGCGTTGCTCTGGTGGCCGTCTGAGGGCGTCGGCATCGCCGGCTTGCCCTGCTGGCGGGGCTCTGGCGGCAGGCCGTCCGGGCTGCCCAGCTCCTTGCTTCGGGGCGCGGCGCCCTGCGTGGCCTTGTACGCTGCGAGCTCCTGGCGCAGCTCCGCGTTCTCGCGCAGCAGTGCCTCCTCCCGCCTGCAGGCCTTGGGCGAGTCGGCCGCGTGGCGCCGTAGCAGAGCACTGCTGCTGGGACTGACACATCTCAACCGCAGGATGGGGCTCCTGCTGACGAGCACGCGGGAAACGAGCGCTCTTGGCAGTGGGGGGAGCGCACCCAAGTGAGGCCTGCAGCTGGGAGTGCGCTCCCTCCAGCGCGGTCCCCACTGACGCCAGCTTGCGGGTGAGGTCGGCGACAAGCTCTTCCAGCAGGGGCAGCTCGGGCGATGCTTTGCCGTCGTAGTAGCCCGCGCCCTGCAGCTCCTGCAGGCACAGCCATCGCATGAGGTCGAGCTCCTTTCAATCAGGGAGGCCCCAATGCCACTCACATCGCAGCTGCTTGGTCGTGTGTTGAGCCGATCGCTCAAGTGTTCTCACCCGCTGCTCCGCGTCTGCCACTCCGGAATGGCGGTCGAAATCGTCCCGCTTCTTGCTGCTTGCGTTGCTGCCGGCATCGTCATCAAAAAGTCCCTCCGTCTCGGCCAGCATCTGGTCACACAGGGCGAGCAGCTCCTCCGTGCTGCCAGGCAGCACGAAGTCGCTCTCGCCCTCCTCCTCGTCGTCTATGAGGTAGGGCGCGCACTGCGCCATCACCTCTTCCGCGCGGCCAATGGTCCGCGCCGTGGAGAGCAGCCGGGCCTGCACGCTCGCCGAGCAACCC
>BHFV01000097.1:0-54647 GCA_003568905.1 Trebouxiophyceae sp. KSI-1 | reverse complement strand
CTTGCCTAATCTCTCGCAAACATCCCGTTTCCACCCCCTCCTTCCGTCCTACAGGCTGGCCTGCTGGGGCAAGGTCTCTTGGGAGACCTGTCAGCTGCAAGGTCCCGGAGGCAGGCAATGCGAGGTGGCTGCTGCCAGAGGTGGGCGTCAGGCACCACCTTTGAGGCGCCTCCTCACGAGCGCATACGGTACGCCCTCTTCCGCCTGCTGGCGCAGCGGCCTCATCACATCGCCCCCCACTGACGTCCTCCTTCCCGCCCCCATCCAACATATTTGCTTTCGCTGGGCCCACCACTCTAAATCCTCTTCTTTTTACAGCCTGTCAACATGGCTCAGAGAAATCCAACTCCCCGAACTTATCAAGCCGCCATCTGACTCACGGCGGAGACTGAAACTCATCCAGGCCGGCTCGCGAAGCGAGCCGGCCCCCCTAGTTCCTTCTGGCGGCTGGGCTGCCTGACAATCAAGCACCAGCCTGCTTATCGGTACAGGTTCGATGATAAGAATCCAAAGCACTGCCCTGCTGGCAGGATTACATGTCCTGGAAATGGTCGAACAAGACGCCACAGAGCTGGCAGCCTTGCCGCCATTAGTTCCGTGCTGGGATGGCGGCTCACCCCCGGCGGGACAGGCGCGCGTGAAATTCTCGACGAAATCCACCTCTTAACTGCCTGGCCCGCACGCTCATGCAGATACCCAAGCTGCTTCCAGGGTGCTGGCAGCAGTTAGCTTTCGCTCGCATGCCAGTCGGCGAGAGGTGCCGGTGGGAAGAATGGTAGGGTCCGTGGGCCTGTCCCAGGCGCTGCCGGTGAGGAAGAGATAACTGAGGCAGTTGCGAGGAAGATTCCGGTGCCCAGACCAGCGTCACGCCGTCCCGAAGCAAGGCCAAAACGACCTATCCGGGCACGTTACACCGGAGGGCGCCGTCTGCCGCCGCATTATTATGGCCGTTATGAGAAGCGTTACTTCTCGCCGGCATGAAAAGGGTTGGGCGCAGGGAAAGCCTAGAAGGGGGGGGGGGCAACCCAGCTGGGGTTGGGGGGTCAGGGTTTGGGGTTTGTCGCTTATGCGTTGGCGGCGGCGGCCGCGGCCGCGGTTGCTGACGGCGGGCTCACGCTGGTGCTGCGCAAGCTCCCTCGGCCTGCTCAAGCGATTACGAAGAAGAATTGCGACCAGGAGGTTCTGCAGCGGCGCGCGTGCAGCTCTGTCTGAAAAACTGCTGCTGCGGGAGAGCGTAGCCGCCTTGTGAAGACGACTGGCGGCGCATGGACACGCAGCAGCGGCTGCTGGAGAGCAGGTTGATCGAGGAGGAGGACAAGCAGGCGTTACCCGGCGGACAGCGCAGGGTGTTAAGGGTGCCAGTTGCAGCCAATTACGTTTCCACGCCAATGCACTTCTCAGATGCATGCCAGGGGATGGATGTTCCGAATGGCCTGATGCCAGCACTCTGAGCTCGGCCTGCTTGGTCCCTCTTGTTACCGTACGAGTGCATGCACTGGAAAGAACCGATTCGCATTGAGGTTGACGAGGCGACGGAGACGTTCGATTCGAGATGCCCTCCGCCCTGAGGACTGAGGGCATTGGCTGCAGCAGGCGTTCTCCAGAACATCTAGTATTTTGTGGAGGAGGTTGGCAAGGCCAGGCTTACCGCCATCGCCGCGGTGGAGGCCTCGCAAAAGTTGGAGCTGAGGCGGGCAATTGCAAGCAGGCTGATGTCCCTGTCACTGGGTGACGGCGGCAGCAGGTCCGGCGGCGGTGGTGGCGGCAGTGTCAGTGGTCCCTGCAGCGGCTGTAGCAGCTCCGGCCCACGCTGCTTTGAGCGTCTCTGTTGCCTCGATTCGAGACGACCTGCGCCCGCGGCGAGGACTGACGGCATCAGCTGCAGCGGGCGTTCTCCAGACCATCTAATATTTTGTAGAGGAGGTTGGGAAGGCCAGGCATACCGCCATCGCCACGGTGGAGGCCGCGCGAAACGCACAATTGGAAATGATAAGGCGGGCAATTGCAAGCAGGCCAATGTCCCTGTCATTGGATTTGAGTGGCAGCGTGTCCGCCGACAGCGGCGGTGGCGGCAGTGGCGTGATGGCGGGTGGGGGCAGCGGGGGCAGCGTGGGGCTGAGTTGCGGCAGCCGTTGAAGGGACTAAGGCGGCAGCATGCCTGGCGGCAGCAAGCACTGTTTCCCCAAGCAAGCACCAAGGCCCCCGGGAATGCCGCGCCCCTGCCAGGCGCTGCAGCCATCACTTCAGCAACTCAGCTGACAGCTCAGCACATTCTTCCTGCTCGAGCGCCCACGCCAACATGCCCAGCATGACTGGCAAGAATTGTACCTGCTTCCAAAGCTCAGCAAGCGCCCACAGACGCCTACCAGCCTGTGCCTGAGCTGGTGGTAGCAGGCAACCCCACTAGGTGCGGTGCCTGAAGCGGCAGGGCAGCCAGCTGGCCCCAAAAGCAGTGGCAGCAGCAGCAGCACCAGCACCAGCATGCCAGCATTGGACATGAAGTTTGGGCAAAAAAGTTTGCATTTTGCAGACAACACTTAATCAATGCATCACCCGCAGCCAGCCGCTGCATTTGGCGGAAAACAGGGCGCACCTGGGAGTTGAAACTCGCCAGCGTATGCCTAAACGGGGAGCTGCTGCAGTGCTTCAACGGCGCTGAAGACCTTAAAAGCGACGCAATCAATTCAGAGGCGGCGCCCTTCACGAAATACAGGGGGGGGACGATGCGCCTGCAGTTTACCAGTACAGAGTGTTTGCTGCGTGAAGCGGCACATCTGGAGCCATTAGACAGCCCAGAAATAGGCGCCACAATACTCAGAAATTTGTACCCTGCAAAGCAACTTAAGCAGCAGCAGGGTTAATGCAGGGGCATGCCTATCAGCCTGTGTTCCAGACGCAGCGCACTCTGCTCCCCGGGCATCAGGTGATGTTTTTCACCACCAATCCAAACGCTGACATTCTCCTCACATGCGGAGGGGATCTGCAATTTTACCCGCCTCTGCTGCAAAGTCATGAGAGCTGTGGCTGCAATGTCAGCAGTGGTCCAGCCATGGCCAGGTCACAGGCAAACTGAGGCCAGCCCGGCGCGTATCATTTTTTTCACGCTGGCAATGCAAGCAGCAGCCCTGCTCTGCTAGGCAGGCGCCAGCCATACCCCAGGCATGAGGGCACGAGCCTAACCTGCGCCCGCTGAATGTGCTGAGCTATGCTGAGCAGGACCCTGCGTGCCCAAGAAGCACTTGAAGACAGCTCCAAGGCTTCATGCAGCCACACGTCCTGCAAACAGCTCAGGCTGAGCTGCTGCTGAGCTGTTGTAGCCTACCTTGCACGGAGCAATGCAAAATGAGGCTTAACAAACACCAGTGGCAGTTGCTGGTGGCGGCCGATTTGCTGGCGGCAGTCAGCTCCTAGGCTGGGGCTCCAGTGCCAACTTCGGAGTGTGCTCCGCTTTAGGCCTGCAAGGGACTGCAGAGGCAGCCATGCGACGTCCATGACTTGCTCCTCAGCTCACGGGATGACAGGCTTTCCTTGCTCACCTGGGCAGCAGTTCTGCGGCTCCCTTTGCTTGTGCCTCGAACTGCATGGGCAGGCTCAAGCTCAGGGCGCGGCCAGGCCAGAGCCTGGTGCAGCTGCCCGGCAATCAAGACAAACGCGGGCCAGGCCGACAGCAGCCGGCCATAGCCGGCTGCACGGCAGAACGCCTGCCTGCCTCGGGTACCCCCCGCCAGCCTGGTCGAGCTGCATGGTGGCAGAGGCATGTGGAAGATTGTCTTGCAGCTATATGAGGGGACCCATCTGCAATGTGGGTGCATCCTCAGCACGCTGGGGCTGACCGGGCTTTTGCTTGGCGCACCGTCGGGCGATGCCTTACCCGTGCGGGGCCCTGGGCACAGCCGCGTTCAGTGTGCCGACCAGCTGCATGTGGCGCAGCGACCAGACTGCATCCCTGGCCCTGCTGCCTCCTGTGGCCCCGCAGCCCCGCGGCGTTGCAGGCTGTCGCCAGTGAAGCCGTCGCTGCGCCCCTGGATGGCCTCAACTGCTGCTGCTGCCAACGCGGCAGCAGCTGGCATCTGTTCTCGCAGTAGGCTGCCAGGCAGAGTGGCTGGCCATGCCGGCAGAGCTGCTGGTCTGGCAAGCAGGCCCCGCTTGCTTCAGGCTTACAATGGCGCTTGCCCATCTTGCAGCAATCGCCGGGCGTCAGGCCGCCGCTCGTGCAACCAAGCTACTTTGAAAACAGCAAAGTCCTTGGCCTAGCGCACTGTGCAAAGCTTCCAGGCTGGCGTCTGCTTTGATGGGGCAGAAGTCCGGTGGGCAGCACACCTAGCCTGCGCACGTGCCTGGAGCCACGGCGGCCAACCGTTCTTGGAATGGCTGCCCTGCTCATGGACGCCTGTCAACCAGCCAAGCCCGACAAAGTTCCAGTGGCCTTGGTTTAGCTGGGTGATGAGCGCAGCATGCACGGGAGTACTTGCAGGCTCGTTGGTTTAAATGCCCACTGAGCTGGCAGCCCCCCGAGGTAACCGCAAAGAGGCAAAGGCAGCGCAACACGGTATAGTCGCCAGCAGGCTTCAAGATCGACCGGAACATCGGCAAGCAATCAAGCAGTCAATTTTCGACTGGTGGAACTATTCAGTAGCCATTCCTGCAGATCGCAGAAGGGGGCGGTCCATGGTTCACCCTGGAAGTTACCTTTGCTACTGCAAGCTCCATAACGCACTCAAATAGATACAGCAGGTACTGTGCCAAGACTGCCCGCGCGGGGCGGGGGGGGGGGGGGCAGCAGGAAACAGGCGGTGCCCAATGGCTCCGGAAGCGGCTGCAAGGTTGGTAAATCGCAGCAAACAGGGCGAGGCATGGATGCCTGCATGGCCAGCAGTGGCCACAGTCAAAAATGTGGCAGGCCTGGGAAGACATCAGGCTTTTTGCCAATGCCACATCACCTGGATCAAGCTGGCAATGCCATCAGCATCCAAGGTATCAGGCAGCAAGGTGAGAGACAGTACAATGCTGGCTAACATCCTGGCTTCAACCACAGCCAGTTGCACACTCGGCATGCGTCTGCAACATGGCCACTTCTGCAAACGGTCATCACTGCGGCAGCAGTAGCT
The DNA here is from genome assembly GCA_003568905.1 of Trebouxiophyceae sp. KSI-1. Classification (NCBI taxonomy): domain Eukaryota; kingdom Viridiplantae; phylum Chlorophyta; class Trebouxiophyceae; species Trebouxiophyceae sp. KSI-1. The sequence goes on along the minus strand of BHFV01000097.1, from coordinate 49,539 downwards.
GATTCTTAGGACTGACTGAATGCAATGGCAAGCTTTGCAGCACTTTGTATTTAACCCATGGCAGTACACCGTCCTTTCAGGGCGCCAGATCCTCGGTAAAGCAGGCCAGTTTTTAAATATGCAAATTGGAATCGCACGTGGCTTGAAGGACGACAGTACTCATCTCTCCCAGTCAAATCCAGGCTGATCAGGCGAGGTGGGGGAGAGGAGCGTTTTCTCATGGCTTGCAGGCATGGGGGACAGCAGGTCACCGTGCTTTGGGGCGGGCGGGCACAGCGTGGAATGAGAGAGTGCGGGAACATGGCAGCGAAAGGCGGCCACCACCGCTGCTACTACCAAAAAACAGAAGACTTTGCAGCCCGCCCTTCCCTTCGCTCCATGATGAGGATAATAGCTTTAAATGAGAGAAAAAACAACGGGGATGGGGGTTCTTCCCGGCGTACTCCTGCAGATGACCAGAGGTGCGCCGCAAAGGGCGTCCTCCTGACAGCGCCGCATCCTGCCACACTGGTGAATGCTTGCAAAACTGACTTGCATTCGAAGTAAGGAGTGCTGCCCTGTGAAGGAGGAAGCCACCACCACTGTGCTGCTCAAGCAGAGCTGGTAGCGTGGCTGCCTGACCATGAGAAATGAGCCAATCAAGGTGCCGCCATCAGAGCACTGTTGTGAGAGCAACGCATCAAACATGGGTTGACATGGGATTCGCCAGATTTCGGCCTGCCTTCTCTTCTCACATTCAACTGCGCAGATTGCTTACTGTGCTGGTGTGCACTTTCCTGCCTTGTGCGCTGCACGGAGTGTCGCCATCTGTCATTCTGCCTCATTCCCTTCAAATCAAGGTGCTGCTGCGTGCAGGCATGCTATTTGGGTGGTCAGACTGCTCCATACTTTGGGAAGCCACGGCAGGTAGGAACAGGACTTGCGGTTTGTTTCTGCCCTGCATTGGGCCAGCAAAAATGCGCCATAAATAAGCAGAGACAAACACGGGGACTGTGGCACGCAACATTCCCTGACAACGATATCATTCTCCTAGCCTTCCTTCAAAAACCTGTTCTTGCGCTGCTGCAGCACAGCCCGGGCAAAGATTCGAGCAAACGCCTTCCCCTGGGTCAGGAACTTGATGTACGTGGGCTTTGCGCTGCCGGGCGTTCGCATGGAGCTCACCACCTCGCGTATGCGGGGCACCAGGTCCTGCGCGACGGTCTCCGGGGGTTCTGCCATGCAGTTAATGAAGAACTTTGCCGTGTCCGTGTCACCCCCTGCAGTTCCTCCGGGTCTTTGTTTCCATTCAAACGCATGCTGGAGCAGTGGGAGCCTGACGAGGGGCTTGCCTGAGAGCAGCAGTTCCGTGGTCACCATGCCAGGGGACAAGTTATGAATGCAGACGTTGTTGATAGCGCCCATCTTGAGCTCCGCCTGGTCACAGAAGCCGGCAGTGTGAAGCCCAGTCAGGAATGGGGTCAGGAAAAAAATATGTTCTCAAGCATGCCATAATCTTAGCATGCAACCATGGGTGCTACCTGCAACGACTTGCCGAGCTGGGCCAGGCCTCGCTTGGTTGCGCCGTAGGCCGCAAATCTTGGCGTAGCGTTGCCGTCTGCTCCCGCGCCGTCCATGTTGAACACGTGGCCGGTGACGGGCTGACTGCGCATGAGGCGAATTGCCTGTGGACAAGCAGCAGTCAGCGGGTGGCTGCGCTCCCTTTGAAGACGTGTTTCTGAGGGATCGGCTGGGCCACGACCTCTTGACAGCACAGCATGACACCCAGGACGTTCGTCTCCACGATGGACACAACGTCCATGTCGTCCAGCTCCGACAGGGGCTTGAACTTGTACGCGTTGCTGCCAGCATTGTTGATCCAGATGTCTACACCGCCGAGCTCCTCTGCGGCAAACGCCGCGAGCGACCTGACGTCCGCAGGCTTGCTCACATTGCAGGGGATCCCCTGCATGGTGTGCTGGGATCAGCATTGTGGCGCCGGCAATCACAGCCTGGCCAGGCAGGTCAGGCAGGCGCACCTTGACCTGGGAGCCAGGCCGCTTCAGCCCATCGAGGAGCTTGACGGTCTGCTGCACCCGGGCATCCGAACGGGAGGTGACGACCACGCTGTCGCCGGCCTTCACGAACTCCTCGGCCAGCGCCTTGCCGACGCCTGCACGGGAAGGAAGAAATCACTCGCCTCTTCCAGCCGATGCCAAGCTGATCAGGCCAGGTGACATTGTGGGACCAGCAGGGGAGCACACTCTCTCCCAAGGGAGCAGGAGGGCTCACGGGAGGATGGGAATGGTGTGGCGGACTGGAGGACACAGAGGGCCAAAACAGACATGACAGCAGAGATTGGGCATGAGCAGCCAAATTGTTGAGTAGAATTGCAAACGAAGCTCAGTACACAGAGCCAGGCCAAGCCGCAGAAGCACTTGCACCGCCAGAGAAACTAGGTAGTGTGGTGCAGCTGGGGGCGGTGTGTAGGCTAGCCGCTGAAAGGCAGACTGCAAACACATACCACGCCCAGGCGCATCCCGCTGTCGAGCGCTCCTATACCATGAAGCAGCGATATTCGCGTCGTCCATGTGAGTGATTGCCCAGTCAGCAAGCTTGCTTGAGCCAGCACACGGCAGACAAAGGCTACCTTTCGTCGATCCCGTCACCACCACGCGGAATCCCGGGCTATTTGTAGCGCTGCAGACCAGCCTCGATCGGGTTCGCCCAGATCTGATGCACCTGGCCTTCAGCGGGCCCCGCGCCGGCGTGAACGGTGCTCGCGTCTGCGTCTGCTGATGCGGCATTGCTTGCTGAACAGAAAAGTGACCTTGGGAGAGAATAGAATGAAGGGGCCTCACCCCTCTGAGCCAGCTCAACGCTTCGAGCGACACCGCGGCCGGATGCGGCCAAGCAGCCACGCCCAATAAAAGGAGCAGCTCGCAGCCAAGCCCCAGGACGCACCAAAGCCGCAGCTCGCATCCGGCCCACTCGGCGCCTCCTGATCTTGCCGCACAAGAGGCGAGGGCGGCAGGCCGTGCAGCCAGCAGCCGACTCCGTGGCGCTCGCGGGCGCGGTCGGCCCGCCACGCTGAGCCCCGCGCCCGGGGATCGCCCGAGGTTGGGATGAACGGCCTGGGCGGCTATGCGGAGGCGGGCAGCAAGGCGGAGCGCCAGGAGCGGCGCGCCCGGCTGGAGCGGGAGCGCGAGGCCGTGCGCGCGCAGCTGGCCGAGCTGAAGGGCCGCCTCCCGCAGCTGCAGCGAGCCGGCCCCTCGAAAGGCCCCAGCAAGCAGGGCGGCGTGAGCAAGAAGCGGCCAGCGGCCGCCGACTTTGCGCACCTGAGCGGCGACGCCAAGCGGCAGCGCGTCGAGGTGGAGCGCGCCAAGAGGGTGAACAACATCTGGCAGCAGTGCCAGACCATCCTGAAGACGCTGCTCAAGTCGGTGCGCCTCTACAGCCCCAGAAGGCTGGCTGGACCGCCAGCACCGGGCAACAGCCTGCTGCGCTTTCAGCTCCACCAAACCAGTTCGTGAGCCGCTCGTGCCCCGACCCACTGCCTGCAGAAAGACGCGTTCGCCTTCTCCAAGCCGGTCAACCCGATCGCGGCCAAGTGCCCAGACTATCACGACATCATCAAGCGGCCGATGGACCTGGGCACCATCCAGAAGAAGTTCCCCGGCAAGGGGAAATTCAACGAGCGGCGGCCCGAGTTCCGCGAGTACAAGACGCCGTACGAGTTCCGCGACGACGTGCGCCTCGTCTGGGCCAACTGCCGCACGTACAACGCGGTCGGGCACGCCGTGCGCACGATGGGCGACACGCTGTCCGAGACGTGGGAGAAGAAGTGGGCGCTGAGCGGCATCGAGGCCAAGTGGGAGGACGAGATGCGGCGGCAGGAGCTGGAGGAGCAGGCGGGCCCCGCACACCCAGCCTGCCGAGCGCACCCGTTCGGCCCGCATGCTGCCGCAGCTGAGCGCATGTGCCCGGTGGTGCAGGAGCTGGCGGGCGGCGCAAACCTGGCGAAGCAGATGCAGACGCTGGGCGAGACGCTGCAGCAGCGCGTGCAGCTAGCGGAGTCGCAGCCGGGGTACGTGGCGCCGGTGGAGGGCCAGGCGATGAACTTTGAGCAGAAGCGTCGCCTCAGCATCGCGCTCGGCCAGCTGCCGGGCGACAAGATCGCTGAGGTGATGCGGATCATCGCGGAGGACGAGCAGATGCGCCACAAGGTGCCTGGCCACCTGCCGCACGCCTGCCTGCCGAGTTGGGCGTGCACCCAAAGAGCGGTAGGCGCTGAGGCTGCCGGGCGACTTCTGCAGGCCGACTCCTCGGAAGAGGTCGAGGTGGACATCGACCAGCTGTCGACAGCGGTGCTGTGGAAGCTGGAGCACTACACCACGGGCGTGCTGCAGGCTCTGAAGAAGAAGGCCGGCCACCACAAGCCGGAGGTGCAGGCCAAGCCGGCCGCGGCAGACGGCACGAACGGCAACGAGCCCGAGGCCGCCAACGGCGCGAGCGGCGCCGGGGCTGCGGAGCGCTCCAGCAGCTCGTCGAGCGGTGTGCCCTCCGGCTCAGACCCTTGATGGCCAGCTTGCCACCTGACCCTGCTTTCGCTGACGGCCATCCTACCTGCAGGCTCGGACACTGACCGCTCCGGCTCTGACTCTGGCGACGAGGTCGGCTCCAAGGACCTGGGGCCCTCGCAGCAGAGTGCCGGCGGAGCTGCCGCGGCAGCTGCCCCTGCAGGTCAGCAGGAACCTGCGCCTTCCTGCTTCCAAGACATCTCGCTGTTTGTCTGTGAAGCTTCTAAGCCGCTGCTGGCCTTGCCACTCCCTGCAGCCCCACGCCCGGCGCCAGGCGGCAACGACGCCGCCACGCTCGTCTCTGCCACCCGCCCTCCAGCGCAGGCCCAGATCGTGAAGAACATGGCCAGCAAGAAGGTGTGTTGTCACCGCTTCCTCCCTTTTAGGGGTGGCGCTAGATGCACATCCAGCCAGCATCCCTACGGAGCGGCCATCTGCCCTCCCTTGCAGGAGGTGAACCTGCAGAACGCCAACGCGTGGGCCGACCTGGGCAGCGCACGGCCCGAGGAGCCAGCGGGCGGGGAGGAGCCCGCGGGCGAGGACGAGGGCGGCGACATGCTCTGGGACGAGTTCAAGAGCCGCGAGCAGGAGGAGGAGCAGCGAGTGCGTTACCTTTGTTACGCAGCGGAGCCGGCCTGGAGCATGTTCTCAAGTTCAGCAGCATCCAGCCAGGGACAGGATGAGCTCTGCTGACAAGTTTAGCGCCTGGCACGGTTGCAGGAGAAGGAGAAGCGTGCCGAGCAGGAGCGGCAGCTGCGTGAGCAGCAGAAGGCGGAGGAGGCTGCGCGTGCCAATGCGGAGCGGCTGCGGAAAGAGGCCGAGGCTGCTGAGGCGGCGCAGAAGGCCGAGGAGGAGGCGCGGATCAAAGCGCAGCGCGACAAGGAGATGGAGGAGATGCAGGTGGGAGTGCGCTGCACCCTCCTGCGCCCAGACAGGATGCCGACGCCTATGCGGCTGCAGGCAGGCAGCAGGGGGCCCCCTGAGCTCTTCTGCATCATGCTGCCTGCAGAAAATCGGCAAGGGCGCCGAGTTCGCTGCGGGTGCCAAGGAGCTGCTGGAAAGTAAGCAAGAGGACACCCTGGCCGAGCTGGGCCTCCGGCGGAAGGACTCGGACTCAGACGACGACTGAGCTGTAGACTAGCGCTCTTGTGCCTGTGGAAGCCTCGTCTGCGGCAGACAGGGGCGCATCACCGCATGGCATGCTTGGTTTCAGCTACGGCGAGGTGATAGTGCTCCTCGGCGCAGCGGTGTACCTGATCGGTATGTGAGCTTGACCAAGCACTCTTTTGCGCGCACATAAACACGCCACGGACGCTAAGCACCACGGGATGCATAGGTCCGAAGGACCTGCCGCGCGTGTCGAGAACAGCGGGCAGGGCGCTGGGCCGGGCAGTCGCCTATGTCTCCGAGCTGCGGGGACGGGCAGTTTCTCTAGCAGAGGACGCGGAGGTCACCAAGGTGCGGTCAAATTTTGCCTCAAGCTCTCGAGCGTGCATGTGCACCGTGCACCCGCCACCTGAGACTGGAGTGGCTTGGCCGACAGCTGCATGAGGAGGTACAGGCCAGCGTGCGCCAGCTTCGCGGCATAAGGGACGAGTTGAGGGCTGGCGTCGACATATTCAAGCCTGGGTGAGCCTTCCTGCTTGGACCGCTGCTAGGAGGCCTTCTCCTTCATGCTGTGGCATGAAGCACGGACTACACGGACTGCAGGCCGAGCTTTGCAGCTTCCAGATTGCTGGCGGAGCGCCAGCTGCCACGACGGCCGGAGCCAAAGGTACTGGCAGCCTCGAGGTTGTGCTCAGCCGCCAAGCGAGAGGCAGACCTTGCAAAAGCTCGCAAACGATTGCAGGCGGAACTGCTCCGAGGGGCGGTATTGGAGCAGCGCCATGTGTCGCAGCAGCCGGTCCAAAAGCAACCACAGCGAGAGGCGGCGCGAGAGTCAAACAGCAGCCAGGCGGGCAGCTCCATGATGGAGAGGCTGGCGCGGGAAGACTTGGAGTACAGCAGCGAGTCACAAAAATGAGCAATCCACATTGCTCTATTCGTCCCACAAGGGCACCACCTTGTCGTCCAATATCGTTTTGCGCTCCGACCTGTCTTTGCTGCAGACGACTGTGCGGATGATGCCACCGCTCGACCCATCCCGCGCCATGGCAAGCCCCAGCGCCGTCTTCAGAACCTCCTCTGCCTCCTCCTGCGTCATGTCTTCCCTGCAGCGCAGCTGTGGTGATGAGCTGGCTGGCGGCCTCGCCCCGCTTTCTCGCAAGATCGGCAGGAAGCAAGAGCCTGCCTGTATGCCGAGTCCATGTAGCCCAGCAGAAAGATACTGCCTGAGCCGTCTGCGGCCCACTTCTCCTGCACCACCGTGCCGCCAATGGGGACGCAGTAGACCTGCCCTCCGTGCCGCGCGTCCCAACCCGCCACGATGAGCGCGCCCACCAGCTGCTTGTTGTTGTAGCTGATCTGCATGCAGCGCCGCCACCACATCAGCCCCAGCGCCTCCTTATCGAGTCCTCCTCGAGCCATGCACAGTTGAGAAGCGCGCGCCTGCTTGGTGAGGTTGGCCACCTCCCGCACGCTCGGTCCGCGCTCCGACTCCATGCTGTGCTGATGTGACCAATGGCGGACTGCAGGCGCGGCACCCAGGCGTCAGCTTCCATGATTTCCTGTGCCCAACTCAGTGCCAGTGCGCAGAAGGCGCCCCGCACCGTAGTCCGCGATGGCCTGCGTGTCCGCGGCCGAGCCCGACCGCAGCAGCCACACGCCGTCCGCCAGCGGGGTGATCTTGTCGGACGCACGATTGCTGATGTATGCCCCCATGCTCACGCGCGAATCAGCGCCGATGACGACGCCATCGCGGTAGGAGATTGCCACCACGGTCGTGCCTGTGTAGGGAGCCGCCATCGTCATTTAATGCGAGTTGAAAGGCGGGGCAATGCACTTTGGGTGACACCCTGCTTCGTCCGCCGCTGCGCGCTGCGGGCTGCGGCAGCCCAGACGGCCGAGCCGCGGCCAGCAGCCGCTCCTATCTGTTTACATTAGAATCGCCAGGCGGGCAGTCCAGCAGCCCGGCTACGGGCTCACTGCCCGGCGGCAGCCATGGACCCCTCTAATTTTGACGAGTTCGGCAACTACATCGGGCCGGAACTGTCGGGCAGTGAGGAGGTGGGTTATGATGCCAGTTCTGTGCTGAATTGGTGAGCCTGTACGGCCAGATCGCAGTTGCCTGCTCGCATGCTCAACAAGGCTGCCGGCTGCTATGAGCGCAGGAAGATGAAGACGAGGAGCTGCAGTCGGGGCCGGATGATGCTGATGGCGAGCCCGGGCCATCCGGCAACGGCCACGTCGGCGGCGCTCGCGAGGATGCCGGCTCGGAGGGCGAGGACGCCGAGCCCGACACCCAGATCGTGCTGCACGAGGACAAAAAGTACTATCCGAGTGCGGAGGAGGTGTACGGCAAGGGCACGGAGACGCTGGTCATGGAGGAGGACGCGCAGCCCCTCGAGGTGGGCACCGTCAAAGGCAGGCGGCGGCAGTGCGTGGATGTTGTGGCAGTTTGGGTGCGCGCCGGACAGACGGCCCCCGCCTGGCGCACTGGCAGGTACCTATCATCGCGCCCATCAAGCAGAAGAAGTTCCAGGTCACGGAGCAGGAGGTGAAGACCAACTACAAGACGGAGTTCCTCACGGGCCTGATGGGCACGCCTGCGCTCTGCCGGAACGTGGCGATCGTCGGCCACATCCACCATGGCAAGACCGTGGTGCGCGCCACGCTCCTGATGGAGCGCAGCTGGAGCCGGCTGTCCTTCCCGCTGGGCAGCTGGCGAGGGGGTCGGGAGGCGCCCGCAGGTCATGGACATGCTGGTGGAGCAGACGCACGAGCTGAAGGGCTTCCACCCGGACGCGGAGAAGGCGATGCGCTTCACGGACACCCGGCTGGACGAGCAGGAGCGCGGCGTGTCGCTCAAGATGATCCCCATGTCGCTGCTGCTGGAGTCGAGCTCCAGCAAGTCGTACCTCTTCAACCTCATCGACACGCCAGGCGAGCCGCCCACTCCTAGTGGAGTCTGTCCACGCGCAGCATGCGGGGGTTATCTTCCAGCCCGCCAAGCGCCAAGCGCCGCCCGCAGGCCACGTCAACTTCCAGGACGAGGTCAGCGCGGCGCTGCGCGCGGCGGACGGCGTGCTGCTGGTGGTCGACGCGGTGGAGGGCGTGATGCTGGTGACCGAAAAGGTGGTGCGCCAGGCGATGGCCGAGGGCCTGCCGATCGCGCTGCTCATCACCAAGGTCGACCGCCTGATCACGGAGCTCAAGCTGCCGCCCGGCGACGCCTACTTCAAGCTGCACCACACGATCCAGGAGGTCAACGCGCTCATCGCGACCTACTCGGGCGGCGCCGAGGAGCTGCAGGCGCGCGCCGCCCGGAGGCGCCCGCCGCGGCCCGCCCCAGCAGCCGCCTGACAGCTGACAGAGCGGCGGCCCGGCGCAGGTGCACCCGGTCAAGGGCAACGTCGGCTTTGCGTCCGCGCAGTCCGGCTGGTCCTTCACGCTGCGCTCCTTTGCCCAGCTGTACGCGGACGTGCACGAGGTGTTCATAGACGTCGACCGCTTTGCCGAGCGGCTGTGGGGCGACGTCTACTACTCGCCCGCCACCCGCCGCTTCTCCAAGCAGCCAGGCGGTGGCCTCGATCGCTCCTTCGTCCACTTCATCCTGGAGCCGCTGTACAAGATCTACACGCAGGTCTGGCTGCCGAGCCGGCCCATGTCCCCCTGGGGCGCGGGCAGCGGAGCGCCCACCGGCGGCTGCCCGCATGCGTGCAGGTGATTGGCGAGCATGAGAGCAGCCTGCGCAAGGCGCTCGAGGAGTTTGGCGTGCACCTCAAGCCGTCGTCGTACGGGCAGGACGTCAAGCCGCTGCTCAAGGAGGCGTGCTCCGCCATCTTCGGCACCGCCACGGGGCTGGTCGACATGATGATCCAGCACTTTCCCTCGTCCAAGGACGCCAGCGCGCGCAAGGCGCGCCCCGCTGCCCAGGCCCCCAAGGCCGCCGCCCCCGAGACAAGGCACGCGGGCTGACGGGCGGGCGCGCGCGCGTGCTGCAGATCGAGTACACCTACACGGGGCCGCAGGACTCGGAGCTGGTGCAGCACATGAAGGGCTGCAACCCCAAGGGGCCGCTCGTCGTCCAGGTCTGCAAGCTCCTGCCGAAGGGCGACACCTCCGCCTTTGACGCCTACGGCCGCATCTTCTCCGGCACCGTCAAGCCGGGCGACCGTGTGCGCGTGCTGGGCGAGGCGTACACGCCGGACGACGAGGAGGACAGCGCGCTCGCGACCGTGACCAATGTCTGGGTCTACCAGGCCCGCTACCGGATCCCCGTCTCCAAGGCCGTCGCGGGTGCGACTCGCGACCGCCTCGGGGGGGGGGGGGGGGGTATGCCGCCCCTTGTGAGGCTGAGGGTGCGGGCGCCTCCGCAGGCAACCTGGTGCTGCTGGAGGGCATCGACGGCACCATCACCAAGACGGCCACGGTGGTGCCCGAGTTCCTGGACGAGCCGGCGCACATCTTCCGGCTGCTGCAGTTCCAGACGCAGTCGGTCATGAAGATCGCCTGCGAGCCGCTCAACCCCTCTGAGCTGCCCAAGATGGTGCGCACGCCGCGTTTGCCAGCCGCTGCCTCCCCGCCCCGCCCTGCTGGCTGGTGGGCTTCATCTCGAGCGCCCTCCCCCCCCTCTGCAGGTGGACGGCCTGCGGAAGATCAACAAGAGCTACCCGCTGGCCGTGACCAAGGTGGAGGAGTCGGGCGAGCACGCGATCCTGGGCACCGGCGAGCTCTACCTGGACTCGCTCATGAAGGCACACCCCCTTCTGCCGCTGCGCCTTGTTCCTGAGACTCCCAGAGCCGGCTCGCTGAGCGCCCGCCTGCCAGCGCAGGACCTGCGGGAGCTGTACGCGGACATCGAGGTCAAGGTGGCCGACCCGGTCGTCTCCTTCTGCGAGACCGTCGTCGAGACGTCCTCGCTCAAGTGCTTTGCCGAGACGCCCAACAAGCGGAACAAGATCACCATGATCGCCGAGCCGCTGGAGCGCGTGCGCCGCCGCTCCCTCCCGCCTGCCGTACGGGGCCGGCCGCCGCCGTCCCCTGCGGCTGACGTCTGGCGGTGCGGTGCAGGGGCTGGCCGAGGACATCGAGTCGGGGCAGGTCAACATCGACTGGCCGCAGCGGCGGCGAGGCGAGTTCTTCCAGAGCAAATACGACTGGGACGTGCTCGCGGCGCGCTCCGTCTGGGCGTTCGGCCCCGACCGGCAGGGGCCCAACATCCTGCTGGACGACTCGCTGCCGTCCGAGGTGGACAAGAGCATGCTGGCCGCCGTGCGGGAAAGCGTCGTGCAGGCGCGCCCCTGCCCAGCCACCCGGTCGACAGACAGGAGGCAGTGCCGCTGTGCGGACGCTGAGCGGCGCTGCGGTGGGGAACAAGCGCAGGGCTTCCAGTGGGGCACGCGGGAAGGCCCGCTGTGCGACGAGCCGATCCGGAACGTCAAGTTCAAGATCCTGGACGCCGTCATCGCGCCCGAGCCGCTGCACCGCGGCGGCGGCCAGATCATCCCGACCGCGCGGCGCGTCTGCTACTCGGCCTTCCTCATGGCCACGCCGCGCCTCATGGAGCCGGTGTACTATGTCGAGATCCAGACGCCCGCCGGTGCGCCCCTGCCCCTGCCCCGGCCGCACCGGCCTCGGGGAGGCGGTGTGCTGACGGCTCGCCGCCGCCGGCGCCGGCCGCAGACTGCATCACCGCCATCTACACGGTGCTGGGCAAGCGGCGCGGCCACGTCACGGCCGACGTGCCCAAGTCGGGCACGCCGGTCTTCATCGTCAAGGCCTTCCTGCCTGTCATCGAGAGCTTTGGTTTCGAGGTCGACCTGCGCTACCACACCCAGGGCCAGGCCTTCTGCCTGTCCACGTTCGACCACTGGCAGATCGTGCCGGGCGACCCGCTGGACCGCACCGTCGAGCTGCGGCCGCTGCAGCCGGCGGCGCCGCAGGAGCTGGCGCGCGAGTTCATGATCAAGACGCGGCGGCGGAAGGGCATGAGCGAGGACGTGTCGATCCACAGATTCTTCGACGAGGTCCTGCTGCTGGAGCTGCAGTCGATGGGCCTGTGAGCGCGCGCGTGGACCCTGTAGCCATAGGATGCCTCTCTGTTTTCAGCTGTTTCAAAAGACTGTACTAGACACAAACCGACTGGAACAGGCCAGGGGCGGCGCTGCGGCAGCGCCCGCCTGGCTCGCAGACGTGGGCTGTCACACACACAGCGGCGTCGCTTCGATACACACTGGCGCTGCTCCTCTGCTCTGCAAGGCAGGCACCACCCGGCGCCTAGTCGGTCGCCATGTAGCTGTCCAGCTCGCGGTCCAGGTCGTGCGCGCTCACGTTGGCCCCGCGGCCTCGCGATTGCCTGCCCCTGCCGCCGCGGCCGGCAGGCCTCTCGGGGCGGGCGCTCCGCAGCGGGACAGCCCTGGCCGCCCGGGGCGCGTCGCCGATCCTGCAAGCCCCAGCTGGTTCAGCCAGCACTCACTCGGCAGGCATTAAGGCGTGCAGCATAGCGGGCAGCAGGAGGCGTGACCTGATGCCACTGGCCAGCATGCGGCCGGCGGCGGCCGGCTCGTGGGAGGCCGACTCGATCAGCTCGATGCGCATCGGCTTGTTGTCGAGCGCCAGGTTGTTGTACCGCTTGAGCGCGGCCAGAGCGTCCTCTCTCCGCTCAAAGACCACCTCTGCGGCCTCCTCCGACCGCCCACTGCGGTCGTACAGCACGCCAGCCTTCTTCACGGTGCCGCAGTTCTCGAACAGCTCCTGGATGTCATCGTCGGTGACCTTGAAGTCCAGGTTCGTGATCAGCCTGCCCGCAGAGCAGGGAACGAGCGTCAGAGTCCTCCCCTCCTGGGCCCAGAACTGAATTACGGTCAGGCAAGAGTCAGGCAGAGGAAGCTCACAGCTTGAAGCCGTTGACCGCGGGCCTGATCCGCCGGGCGCGCTGCGCGCCGCCCCCCTCGAACAGGTCGTGCTCCCAGGCAGCATCGCCTTCCAGCGCATCCAGGTTGCGCGGCACGTCCGGCAGCGTTTGCGGCCGAGAGCTCTGCAAAGCAGGGAGCAGAGGGACACTGTTGGTAGCTATGGGAGAACGGTGAGGCAGCCAGAGCGCCTGTGCACGCGGGGCTGGGTGACAATCCAGGGCAGTTATGGATGGTCGGACTTGCAGCACACCTGCGAGCGCCTGCCGCCGCCTCTGCCGCCCTTGACGGGCACGACAACCTTCAGGCTGCGCTCGAAGGTCTTGCCGCCCCGATCGCCGCCCTTGGGCTTGCGATCGCCCCGGGACTGCTTCTTCTTGTCTCCGCCAGCCTTAATGATATCGTCCAAGCTCTGATTCAGGATGTCACTGTCCGCCATGTCGATTCGTCTCTCTCTGCGGCCTTTCTCTAAGAATGACCGGGCAAGTCGCAGTAGAAGTGGCGGAAACCTGCCTTGGACAGGCAGGTTGTCCCCCTGATGTATCTTGCGTTGCTGGGTGGGTGAGTGCAGCCGCATCAGAGCTCTTCTTGCCACTTCCCCTCTCGCTGCAGGGTGGTGGATACCCGCGCAGGTCCATTCTCGTTACACAGTGGCAAAACGCTCAACCCTCCTGTCTGCAGCACAATTCGAGCACCAATGAATGAAAAGCAAAATGACAGAAGTCAGCAGCACGGGCACTAGGCGGCGCCCGTGATCTGTGCCTCCTTCCGCTCCAAGCTCTTCAGCTGCAGGCGGCAGTGGACCAACGTGTCAGCAGCAGAGCGAGCTGTCGCAATCAGAAAGGAGCGCAGGAGCGGGGCTCGCCTTTATCCAGCTGGCCAGCACGCCGATGCCAGCGAACCCAGCGCCCACGAACGACAGCGAGGCCGCGACCGACATCGCCGACACGCTCAGCACGGTGCCCACGTTGACCAGCATGCTCGCCATCACAGTGGCGGTCATCACCTTCTGCTGCAGCTGCAAGCCAAGCCGCAAGGCCCGGGTGTCAGTGCCAGCAAAGGCCAGGTTGTCACCGCGCAGGTTGGCGGCCAAGAGGGCGGCCGCGCACCGTGACGCGGTTCAGCGCCCGCTCCGTCTCGAGGGCGCGCACGCGCAGCTTGACGTCGCCGCGCTCTATCCGCTGCATGCTCATCGCCACGTCCTCTATCCGGTTGGGGCCCACGAACAGGTTGCGCACCGCCCGGTTCTGCAGCAGCAGCAGCGGCAAGCTCAGCAGGCCGGCGGTGGGGGCGCAACCAAGCCAGCCAGCCTCTCCTGCGGGGGGCGCGCCTGCTGGGCAAAGCGGGCGCCGATGTCCTTCTGCAGGCGCGCGAACTGCGGCTTGGCCTCCAGCAGCAGGTTGCGCGCGTAGGGCGCCGCGATCTCGGTCATGTCGAAGCGCGGGTCCAGGCTCTTGCCGATGCCGTCCAGCACCGTGAAGGAGCGGACGACAAAGGTGAAGGTGGCCGGGAAGCGGAACGGCTTGTCGGCGGACGCCACCAGCAGGTCCTCGCCTGCCGGCCGGCCGCAGAGCGCACCCTGTCAGCCCCCCCTTTCTCGGCGAATGGCGGTGCTGCTGCTGCAGCGGCCGGGGGGGCGCACCGATGCTGGCGACGATCTGCTTCCGCTTGGCCTTCTTCTCCTCCTTTGTCAGCTGCTCCTTGTAGGTTTTGCCGTACTCCGGGTTGGAGGCCGCCTCCGCGCGCTGCTGCTCCAGCCGCTCCTGTGCGGCAGCCCCCCTCTCCGCGTCAGCAGACGTGCAGCCCTTCCGCGCGGTGAAGGCACAGCCTGCGCGGCCAGGCGGAGGCTGTGCCTGGAAGTTGTTCAGGAAGAACTCGGCGGTGCGGCGGATGGCCAGGCGGTCGCCGCCGGGCACGAGCACGCCCATGGTGACGAGCGCGTCCAGGCAGCGGTCCGGGTCCTTCTGGTACACGCCGTAGAAGAGCTCCAGCAGGCCGCCGCGCACGTCTGTGGGGATGGTGCCCATCATGCCTGCCCATCCCCCAACCGCCGCTCAGCCACTCGGCGCTGGGCCGGACACGGGCGGCGGCACGGCGAGGAGCGGCAGGAGGCGCGCCAAAGTCAAAGTAGATGAGCTTGCCGCCGTCCGTGGGGTCCACCGCGATGTTGCCCGGGTGGGGGTCTGCAGAGCGGCTGCCGTCAGGACTTGGGGGGCGCTTTGCTTCCCGGACTGTCAAGTGCTGAAGGGATGAGCTGACCGGCGTGGAAGAAGCCGTAGGTGAGCAGCTGCTGCAGGTAGGACTCGACCGCCCGCTGGGCGAGCAGCTTGCGGTCGACGCCGGCCGCCTCGAGCTCCTCGACGCGGTTCACCTTGATGCCCGGCGTGTACTCCATCGTCAGCACGCGGCTGCTGGTCGCGGGCCACACGATGCGCGGCACCTTGATCCACGGCGTCGCCGCAAAGTTGGTGCGGAAGCGGTCCGCGTTCTGCCCCTCAAGCTTGTAGTCGATCTCCTGCAGCACGAAAAGGGGGGGGGAGGGGGGTGTCAGCAGCGGGAGCGAGCACTGCACGGGTCCTGCCCAGAGTGCAGCAGACAGCAGCGGATGAGAAGCTGAGGGGGCTGCTGTGTTGCGGTGTGCCTCCGGGCAGCAGGCTCGGCGGGCGCGCCACGGTGCAGTCTGCGCAGCCGGCCGTGCAGGCAGCGTGCCTGGTAGAGGATGCGGGAGCACTCGTCGTAGATGGCGACCCAGTCGCGCGCGGCGCCGTCCGACTTGGGGTCGACGGCCTGCAGCCACTGCGCGAGCACGCGGATGTTCTTCAGGTCGATGTCGAACAGCTGCCGCAGTCCCGGCCGCTGCACCTTGACCACCACGCGCTCGCCCGCCCGCCGCGCCAGGTGCACCTGCGCACAGAGCAGCCGGTCCCCAGTCACTCACCCCGCCTGCTCGGGTGACGGCGCGCTCGACTGCCTGTTCCAAGCCAATTCCACGCACAGCACGACTCTTCACTCAGCGCGAAGAGTGTAGAGTCGCTCCAAGGCTGGGCCGGCCTCTCGCTGAGTGACAATGTGGGGGGAAGGGCTGGCCTGCCCCAGGCTGGCGGCAGCGATCGGCTCGCGCTCAAACTCCTCGTACAGCTCCCCGATCTTGCCGCCGAGCTCGGCCTCGACGATGGCGACCGCGTCGTCGCTCTCGAAGGGCGGCACGCTGTCCTGCAGCAGCTCCAGCTCCTTGATGAACTCGGGCGAGAGGACGTCGACGCGCGTCGAAAACTGCTGCCCGATCTTGATGAAGGTCGGCCCCAGCTTGATGAGGCCCTCGCGCAGCCACGCGGCCAGGCGCCGCTTGCGCTCGGCCACGCGCTCCGGCGTCATGCCCTGCGTGCAGCCCGGACACGAGCCTCAGCCAGGAACGGCGGCTCACAGGCGCGGCCCTGCTGCATGCTCACACACTCGCGACCAAACACGCATGTGCGGCTCAGCCGGCTGCAGCAGAGCGATGGGGAGGAAGGGGGGGGGCGACCTTCTTGCCGTAGGTGAACTTGCGGGTGGTGAGGAAGTACTTGACCGCAAACACGAACGCAAAGCTCCAGATCTGCACCGTGCGCTGCAGCGTCGACACCTTGAGCAGCCGGCTCCACTTGCTGGTGCCCTTGTAAGGCGTCCCCTTGACGGTGCTCGGCGCTTCCCGCGCCTGCGCGCCCTGCGCCTCGCTCCTGCGGCCGGGCGAGGCTCCCTCAGGCGGCCCGCCTCTGGCCCCCCGCCTCCCATCCGGCGGCTGGCAGGCGCGGGGCGGCCACCTCTCGACGGCGCACGCCTCCAGCTGCCCCGCGTCGCACGAGTCCATGATGTCCACATCCTCGGCAGTCTGCGTCGCCAGGCCGGCCGGCGCCGCCCCGTTCTGGCTGTGCCGCGGCCCCGCGCCGTTGCCCTCACTCAACCTGCCGGAGCAGAGGCTCAGCAGCTGCCTTGGACCCTTCCCTCGAAGTGAGCTTCTTGGCACTGGACACCTGCTCGCACCTGGCTGCCGCGCCGTTGCTGGGCGCCCCATTGCTGCTCTGCGTCGCGCCGTTCTGGTAGGCTGCGCGGCTGGCGCCGTTGGAGGCTGCTCCATTCACCAGCTGCGCTGCACGGCCGTTTCCATTGCCGTTCGCGTACACCTCGGCAGGCCGGGCGCCGTTGCCGTTCAGGCTGCTGCTGCTAGCGCCGTTGCTGCCTGGGGAGGCACCATTCTGCGAGACCTTCTGGTCCTCGGATGTCGCCTGCAGGCGAGCCGGAGGCAGGCGCTTGCGCTAGTGCCGCGCCCCAGGTAACATTAGGCTTCTTTTCCCAGTGTCGCGAGCTGTTCCCGCCAACGCTGGTGTAAGAACGGGCCGGCACTATTTGGCATGCGCCCCTGCTCGCGCAGTTTTGCAGCTCGGGCGTCCCGATACGGCTCCAGGCCGAACGAAACAGCAAAATTCTGTGCCTTCACAGCCGTCAGCAGCCCCGCGCGAACCCGTACGCGCGCGAGCTAGGCCTGGCGAGCGCGATTGCGCACCTCTGTGAGGACGTGCGTGTCGCGCTGCACCCAGCGCGAGATTCGCCCTGCATCGTCCAAGCGAGGTGCTCCCAACCCCAGCGGGCGCCGGTGCAGTAGCACGCCTGGCGGCCGCGGCCGCGCCCCGGGCGCAAGGAGCAGGCGCGCCGTCCGTGAAGCGGGGACCGTCGGCAGTGCACCCGCCCGGCCGAGCTGGCAGCGGTGTGGTGCCATCAGGCGGAGGGATATCGCGGCACGGCCGCAGATCCTGGTCACGAGGCGAGCCAGACCCGCGAGGGCCGCAGGAAGCAACAGCACCTTCGCTGCGCTGCTTCCGCATTTCCACGCCCGTCGACACCTGACTACGTACCAGATGGAGACGGCGAGCACAGAGCTGCTGCGCGGGCGCAAGCTCCTCCAGTGGGGATGTAAGATTTCTGGCCAGCTTCCGTCATAAACTTTCCTCCCGCCGAGGGGGCCATCACGGCTGCAAACGCCACACAAGATGGGTGCATATGTTGCGCGTTGTCTCGTCTGCTGCAGCACGGGCCGTGTGCTCTGCATCCGACGGAGCTACCGCCTTTAGGAAGACGTCTTGTCACCGATGTCCTTGCCGCCGTTTGCCTGCAGACTACTACTACCCTACCAGCTCCTCGAATCGCTGGCTGTACTGGTGAGCGCCCTGCCCAGTGCTCACCTAGCATCCTCAGTGGCCTTCCCTGCCTACACACGCATCTGATGGCGCAACTGATGGCCTGCAGGGCGGTCCCCATCATCGCTGTCGGCTGTGGTGCCTTCGTCTTTGCTGTCGTCTTCTGGTGGTGAGTGTCTTTCCTTGCCGTGCACCCTAGCAAAGCTAAGCGCAAAGAAGAGGAAGCTTGAGCGAAAGGCCTCAGCAACGCGTCTTCTCGGAGTGTGGGTTGCGCAGCAGCGTGCCTGCCGAGCACTTGGCGGTTGCTGGGTGTAGGATCATGAGTGCCCATGCGCAGGCTGTGGTGCCAGGGCCCCTGCTCTGACAGGCTCCTGCGGCTGGACGCAGGATCCGGCGCCGGCGGGGCTACCGGCAGAACGCGGTGCCGCTGCAGCAGCAGGCGCCACCGCAGGGCTACTATGGCACCGCCTACGGCACCCCTGTCACTGGCTACCCGCAGGACGCCTGGCAGCAGTATAACAACTACAGCAGCCAGCCGCCACCGCCCTATCAGCCGTACCCGCCGGCCCAGGCGGGCGGCAGCGGCTATGGAGGCTACGGCCAGCAGCCGCCGGCCGGCAAGAATGTCGAGATGGGCGCGCCGCCCTACAGTGGCTACCCGAAATAGCCGGCTTTTCCAATGAGCGCGTGCCTGTTGTTCCTTTCTGTATGCTGTGAATGCCAGCCGAGCCTGTGGATCAGCGGCTGCAGCCCGGCATTTTGCTCCAGCAGCACGTTTCTCTGCTCGCTGTGGTGGTGTACCTCCTTGTCTAGTCAATGAGCTTGATAGAGGCAGCTCATCGCCAGTGTGTATGTAAACAATCAACCGCAAGCGCTCACTGCTGTCCAGCTGTTCCTCGCTGCAGCTGCGGCCTCACCTCGTTTTCCATCAGGGGCAGTTTTACGGGCTGCATGCCTGCCAAAGAGCGGCTGCGGGAGGCGCGCACTGCTCTCCTTGCTGCTGCAAGGTGCATCTGGTGTGGCTGTTGTGGTGCACAAGCCAGTCTTGCTAGGTGCAAGGCAGTCGGGAGGTTCACAAGCACAGTGCAGTCTCTCTGGCTCTCATTGTCCAAGCAAGCAGCCCAAAGCAAGCAACCAAGCTCTCTACATCAACGCTCAGCGCCGGCCGCGCCCCCTGCCCCGTCCCCGGCGCCCCCCGCCGCCCCGCTCCCGCGCCTGCGGCCTGCGCGGCGGCGGCCGCCCTTCCGCTTCCGCATCCAGCAGCTCGGCATAGTCGCTGGCGGCCGCAAACACGTCGCCCTCGCCCGCCTTCTTCTTGGCCTGCCTCCCTCCGGGCCCCTTGTCCTGCGCCTGCCGCGGCTGCCCACGCTTGCTGCCGGGCCGCCCGCCCAGCAGCGCCTCCGTGCCAGGCGCCAGCACCCACTGCGAGTCGGAGCCGTCGCTGTCGCTGCCGGCGTCCGGCGAGCCGCTGCCGCCGTCCTCGCTGCCGGAAGCCAGCGCAAAGACGTTGAGGTCATCGGGCGCTCCGTCGCCCGCCTCTGCGGCAGGCAGCCATGCGCCTCAGCACCCGGCCTCCCGTGAGCAAAAAGTTGGGAGCGATGCAGTGCGACAGGGACGTACCTGAATCGGATTCGGCCCCCTCGTCCGGCTCAGAGCCGTCCTCGGAGCCGCTCTCTGCCAGCGCCCCGGCCAGAGCCGCCTCCTCGTCGTCGTCGTCAGCCTCGCTGCCGGTCGGCTCGCCCGGCGGCTCCGCCTCCGGCTCGGGGCTGCGCTCCGCGTCGCTGCCAGACTGCATGGCGGCCGCCAGCTGCGCGTACATGCCGCCCTCGCCGGCCTCTGCGTCCTCGGCACCCTCCAGCACGTCGTCTGCAAGGCGCCGCGTTCGCCTCAGCACTCGACCCACACCTGCCGCCGCTGCTGCTGCTGCTGGCCAAGAAGCGGCTTGTCGAGGGCAGGCGGCATGCCGCTTGCCGGGGACTGCTGCCGCCAGAGCCGCACGAGGGGGAACCGCACCCATCTCGTCGCTGGCGGCCGCCTCGCTGTCCGCCTCGCTGTCCTCGCCGTCGCTGCCGCCGAGCGGCGCCTCCGGCTCATCGGCCGCCTTCTTGCGCCGCTTGCTGGCCGGCCGCTGGCCCGCCGCCTCGCGGCTGCTGCGCACCTCGTAGAATTTGTGGAAGAAGGCGGTCTCGGGCGCGGGCGCGGCCGCGGACAGCTCGCCGAACGCGGCCGTCGCGGCGTCGGCGGCGGCCGCCACGCCGCGCGGCACCGGCTGCATGAGCGAGCCGCCCTTGGCGGCCGCCTGCACAGCACCCACCACCCCAGCCGATCAGGAACTGTCTTTCTTGCCCTGAGGATGCCCTGCTCACGCTGCGCCTGCCACGCCCAAGGAGCCGCGCTGCCGGCCCGCGGCAGCGCAGCCCACCGCCCCGTCCGCAGTCGGGCGGAGCAGGGGGCATGCCTTGGGCTTCTTCTGCATGAACCTGTCCAGGAAGGCGGCCGTGCTGAGGTCCCGCATCGGGTCGCCCGAGTACTCTGCCGGCACGCCGGCCAGCAGGCTGCGCGCCATGGCGGCCACGCTGGGGTGCACGTGCCCCGCGAAGATGGTCAGCTCCCACAGGCACGTCCGCTCCGCGCCGCAGAACTGCGGGTCCCTGTCGCGCCGCCCGAGCCTCCCTCAGGCCGCCCGCCACCAGAGCCTCCCAGCCTGCCGCGAGCCGGCCTGGCGGCTGTGGAGAGTGCACCGCTTGGACATGTCGTAAGCTGGCGCCGCGCCGCCGCCGTCGCGGGCCACCCCCGGCTGGCCGGGCGCGTCTGCGGCCGGCTGCTCGGCCTCTGAGTCACTGCCGGGCTGGTCCCTGAAGTGCTCCAGGCCGCCGTCTGCCTCCTCCGGCTCCAAGATGGCGCCCCACAGCCGCGGCCGCACCTGCGACGGCCCAGCCTCTCAGCTCGACTGCCGCTCGCAGGCAGTGGCGGGAGCGGCTCGCGCTGGGCGGGCGAGGCGACCTTCAGCAGCTCCGATACGAGCAGCAGGCAGCCGCACGCGAAATTGGGCGCCTGCTCCGCGGAGACCTGCTTGCGGCCAGGCGGTCGGGGGCCTCAGCACAGCCGCGAGGGTGCCGCGAGAGGCAGGCAGGCGGGCGGCAGGCGGCTCGCCTGCAGCAGGCGCTTGATGAAGGCGAGCAGGCGCGGGCCGCTGACGTCGGCTTTCAGCGCCTTGAACAGCAGCGACAGGAACATGGCGCCCTTGCCGGAGCGCGGCAGCTCGGGGCTGAGCAGCATGCCGTAGAGCGCGCGGTAGAAGCGGTCGCTGACGGCCGAGCGCGCGTTGAGCAGCTGGAACAGCAGGCTGAGCGCCTGCACCGCGACGCCAAAGGTGGCCGCGTGCGTCACTCGGAAGAGCGCGGTCGCGTGCGCCGCCATCAGCGCCTCGCTGTCCGCCGCGTCGACAAAGGGGAACGCGCGCCGCACGCCCGCCAGCAGCGCGCCCAGCAGCTTGGCGTCCACCTCGCCCCCCGACTGCAACGGCGCGGGGAGCCACCGTCAGCCGCCCGCCCTCTCCTCATCCAGGGCGCTGCCTCCGCGAGAGGCTGGGGCAGCGCGTGCCTGGGCTGCCGCCGCCGGCGCCTTCTGCCCGGCCTTCTGCCCGGCCTTGCGCTTGGCAGGCCCGCCGCGCCCGCCGCGCCCGCCCCTGCCGCCGCGCCCGCCCCGCGGCGCCGCCGCCGCCGCCGCCTCCCTCTGCGCAGCCGCCTTGGCCTGGTCCGCGCCGCGGCCGGCGCGGCCCTCCAGGACCAGCTGGAAGAGGGAAAAGTAGATGTCGATCAGCTTCTTGGCGAGCGCGCTGCCGCCTGCATCCCACCGCCGACATGGAGCCCCCTCGGTGCCGGCGCTCCCACCCGAAGTGACCTGCTGGAAGCAGGGACGTGTGCGGGCGCGGCGGGCGCGCGGGCACCCCACCGGCGACGAGGGCCCGCCCCGCGCCGCGCCCGGGTCGCTGTCGCCCCATCTGAAACACCCTCGTCAGCGCGTCTGAGGGTGGGATTAACAAGGGCCGGCACTCTCACTCCCCTCCCCTCCCCTCCCTACGCCACCAGCAACACGAGTCCATACCAGGGGGCACAGACAGAGTGCGGAGCGCACCGCGGTCGGGGCGCTTGGAGAGCACGATCTGATTGAGGAAGACGACCGCGTAGTAGAGCGCGCGCGGCGGCAGGTGCGGCCGGTTGATGAAGCGCTGCGTCTCGGCCGCGACCACCAGGCCCATGGCCGGGTGCTCCTCCAGCAGCTGGCCCAGCAGGTAGCCGGCCTGGCGGCGCCCCCACAGCCATCGCCCCTCTCAGAGGCTTGCCAAGCCATGCCACAAGTACACGCCGCCACCGCGGCCAACCGCTGCAACGGGAGCGGCAGAGGGTGCCGATCAGCAGGAGCTGCTGCTGCTGCTGCTGCTGCTGCTGCGGGCTCGCCTGGCCTGGCAAGGAGTGGCGCGCACGTGGGAGGCGGTCCTGCGGGAGGGGTCGCCCAGCTTGTCGACCAGCACGCCCAGCAGCAGCGCCTCCTGCTCCGGCTTGGCGCGCAGCAGCTCGCTGGCGGCCTTGACGGCGCGCTCCTTGATGAAGGCCAGGTTGTCGCGGGCGGCCTCCTGCAGCGCCCGCACGAACGCGAGGTACCTGCCGCCGGGACGCGAGCGTGAGGATCCTCTCGTTTGTCAGGAGCTGAAGGCGCACTTGGCGCTGACTTGCAAATCCTGAATGTGCACAGATGCAGGCCTCCATGGGATGGCAGGCGGTGCTTTTGTGCAGTGACAGCGGGCCGCCGCTCCTGCGGACAAGGTGGTCAACAGCGCACCGCTTCTTGAGGCTGTCCTCTGTGTGCCAGTAGACCAGCAGACGCTGCCGGTCGCGCCCGGCGGCCGGCAGCCGCGCGAGCGGCTGCTGCTCAAGGAACAGCAGCTTGCGGTCCGGCAGCAGCACCGTGGCGAAGAGCGCCCGTAGGGCGTCGATGGCCTGCACAGCAGCGGCATCAGCCGCAGACCCGAAATCGCAGGGCTGGCAAAGCGCCGTCTGCAGGCAGGGGGCCGCGCCTGCGCGGCCACGTCTCGGGCGCCGCTGCGCTTGCCCACCCACCGCAGCAGCTCGTCCAGGCTCTTCATGTTGGCGACCACCGACTCCTGCGCGCAGGCGAGCGTTCCTGCTTGCACTGTGCTCCTGGCGCAACCAGCAGCACGCACGCGCGCAGCAGCCGGTAGAGCCACGCGAGCGCGCCTGCAGCAGCAGCGTCATGGCCGCCAGCCTGTCGGAGGTCGTGCCCGACTGCCGGACCTGCTTCAGCCAGCGGGCGTCCGAGCGGTTCTTGCCTGCGGCGGCGCACACAGGCTGTTGATTCTCCCGAAAGGGGTGCTGAAAGCAGTGCCAGAGCATCAGCAAGGCATGGCGCACTCAGGTTCTGCTCAAAGACGGCAGCCTCGTTGGCCACGGCCTGCTCGGCCTCGTTCCGCAGCGCCTCCAGGGCGGCTGCATCGGGAGGGGCGCCCGGCGCGTCCAGCAGCGCCTGGCTGGCGGCCGTCAGGGCCTCGTGCCACACCGCCGGCTCATCCTTGCCCAGCAGCGAGCGCCCCGCCTTCTCGCCTGTTGGGGCGCGTCACGCTGCGTTAGTCTTGGCGGAGTTGCTGCTAGCAGGGCAAGCTGCATGCCCCAGGGGCGCGTGCCTGGCCGGATGCCTGCACTGAACTTCCAGCCGCGTGCCTTGACGGACGGCTCGCCTTCCTGCGGCTTGCCGGGCCTGCCGCCGAGGGGCCTGTCGCCTTTGCGGGCCGGCGGCGGCCGCGCCTCCGGCTTGGGCGCCTTCTTGGCGCGCTTGGCGGGACCTAAGGGAGCAGGTAGAGCAGAGCAGTCAGTTTTTGCCCTCTCCTTGAGTGCATGAGGAGACAGCAGGGCCATTTTCTGGTACTTTGAGCAGCATCTCGGTAAAGAGAGGGGGCCCGTGCGCCCATGCACGCTCAGAGGACTCCACACCTTGTCCTTCGCCGGCAGCGCCGCCACCCAGCCGCTTGCCGGCCAGCTCCGGCGCGAAGTCGGCGTCGTGCGCGCCGTTGTCGGCGGCGGACCCGAAGCCGAGCTGCGACGCGAAAGCGCGCACCTCGTGCGACAGATCTGCATTGTCGCCCATCGCTGCTGCCGGTTGCAGCGCGCGATTGACGCCACTAAAAAGCCGGCCGAGGTCGCAGAGCTACAAGCCCTTTCGGCATTTTTAGAGCCCGGCCAGACCACGCTCCGGGAGCGCTGTTGCTCATCGTCGTGGGCTGCCATGTTCAGGAACCAGGTGTGATCATTCCTCCAGGGCAGATGGTCCACCCATCGCGCGCATCCCTTCTTGATCAATCATGCCCGGTTGCCTCAAAGTCTGTGCATGAAGGTTAAGGGTGCGGTCAACTTGAGTTGTCAATGTTTGGCATCGCAAGCACGGCAGAGCCGCTGCTGCTCGAGGATCGTCACTTCAACAAGTCAGATGCACTCGGACTGCGCAACTGGTGCGGGCGATCAACCGCGGAACTGCTGCTGCGCTGCAGTATGACACAGACGTGGTCACGTGGAGCCCCCAGGGGCGACTGCACCAGGTCGAATACGCGATGGAGGCGGTGAAGCAGGGCAGCGCGGCGGTGGGGCTGAAGGTCCGCTCCCTGCCTACAGACTGGCTGCTTGTGGCCGACAGCACGACTCGCCGCAGGCCTGGCGCAGCATCTGCCCTGCAGAACCAGAGCGCTGGCTGCCGCCTGCAGAGCAACACCCACGTGGTGCTGGCGGCGCTGAAACGCACGGAAAACGAGCTGTCGAGTGCGCAGCGGAAGCTGTTCAAGATCGACGACCACATGGGCATCGCGATCTCTGGCCTCATCCCGGACGGCCGTGTGCTCTGCAAATACATGCGGGACGAGTGCATGAGCCACAAGTGCGCCCCACCCGCCTCCCACCACACCCTCCCTCTTCCCTTTCACTTCTGGCACATGCGAATGGACCTCCCGCTCCCGGCCAGCAACTTAACGAGCTAGCGGGTGGGTGCTGAGCCGTCTGCGCGCACACATGTGACCAGATTCGTGTACGAGACGCCGCTGGCGACCACGCGGCTGGTGCGGCAGATCGCGGACCGCGCGCAGGTCGGCACGCAGCGCTCCTGGAAGCGGCCGTGGGGCGTGGGCCTGCTGGTGGGCGGCGCCGACAAGGGCGGCGTCAAGCTGTTCTACAACTGCCCCTCGGGCAACTTTTATGACTACAAGGCCATGGCCATCGGCGGCCGCTCGCAGGCAAGGCCCAGAGCGGAGAGGGCGCGGGCTGCCAGAGCGTGTTGATGCCAGGGAGGGCTGCCTGCACGCCTCTTGCATCCTGCGGCGCTTCCAGGCTCCTGCCTAGGCACCCTCTGCCCTTGCCACGCCTGCCCGGACGCAGACACCTGCGCTCATCGCTGCCATGCTCATCTTCTTGCAGGCGGCTCGGACGTATCTGGAGCGGCGATTCGAGAGCTTCCCGCAGGAGGGCCTGGATGGTCTCATCCGGCACGGGCTGCAGGCGCTGGCGGCGTCGCTGCAGGAGGGCGAGCTGACGCAGGCCAACTGCTCGGTCGGGGTCGTCGGCACGGACATGGCCTTCACGCTGCTCGAGGGCGAGGCGCTCGCGCCTTACCTGGAGGCGCTGAAGGAGGAGGCTGCAGGTGCGGCCCCTCCCCCGCCAGCGGCGGGACCGCTTGCTACCGGCAGCTGTCGTGCTGACTGCTGCATGCCACAGCCTGGATTTCATGTGCTCGACCAGAGGCAGGCTCGGGAGCGGCATGCTGATGCGATCCGGCCGGCTGCCGTGCAGACGGTGAGGGAGGCGACCCGCCCGCGAACGGCGCGGCAGAGGCGGCGGCGCCCATGGAGAGCTGACAGCTCGCCGCGTGTAGCTTAGCTCCAGCAGGCCGCGGCGCTGCGTGTTTGAGGCAGCGGCCACAGATTCCCATGCCGCATGGGAGGCAGCGTGCCAGTGTCCAGACACGATACCAGTGCCTGCATGTCTGCTTGCAGCCGCGTCCACTGTGCCACATGCGGCAGTGGCGCTTTGCTCCGTTCACCGCCTCTGACTCAAATGCGATACGAATACCTTTACCAAAGCCAACTGCGACGCCGCGTGCTGGGTGGCAGAAAGGTGCCGGTGGTGGCGCAAACGCAGGCTGCAGGATGATGTTATGGGCAGCTTGCCTTGGCTCAGCAGGCACAGCCCTGCGTTGGCTCAGCAGGCACAGCCCTGCGTACACTATCGCAGCCAGCAGCACGTCAATAGGCAGGCAGAGGGTCCGACAGCAGTCCACGAGCTCAGTCTCTCACATGCTCGCTCCCCGCAGTCAATCATTATGCAGCCACCACTGGTCAGAGCGGAAAGCAGCCCGCAACGGCAGGCTCAGCGCGCCGCCTGCTCAGCCACAGGCAGTCAAATCCAGGCCTGCATTCTGGGTTGGGTTCTGCACAGTTCCCTGGGTTCAGTCGGTGCCCGCCAGCCCTGCTGTGGGCAAATGCCGCAGGCCGCTCAGCCGCCGCTGTGGCTGACCGGGACGGTGACCAGGCGGCCGTTCTCGACCGTGCTGGTGAACTGCTCCGGCACGTACAGCTCCGCCATGTCCTGCCCCGCCTGGCCGGGGATGAGCACGTTGACGGCGCTGGATTTGGCAGTGGTGATCGAGGCGCCCAGCGACGCCTCGGACAGGTACAGCTGCGGCGCCCCCAGTGCATGCAACAGTCAGGCTGCTGCGGCTGAGAGCATGCATGTGACACATCCAGGCAGGGTGGCAAGAGACCCGTCGACTGCTGCCTGGCGCCGGCCTCTGGGCTTGCAACCCGGGAGCAGCGCCCACGCAGCCACGCCTCTCCACTTGCTGCTTGCTCCCCCCATAACACCCATCAGGGAGCGCCTTGGCAGGCAGGCCCCCACCTGGACGCCATCGCACTTGTCCACTGCGATGGTCGGCACCACGCCCGTCGCCTGCACCTGAAGCGAGCGAGATGACGGCCGTCAGGCCTGCTGCCCGCCAAGCAGCACGCTCCGCCGCCGGCCCGTGAGCTGCTGCAGGCTGCGCACTCGACAGCCAGGGCGTGTGATGGCATTGAAAGCTTCACAGCTTGGTGGCTACCGCATGAAAAAGCTCCTCAGTCCCCTAGTGAAGCTGCCGCACCTGCACGCCGCTGGAGTTGACAACTTCGCAGGCGGCTACCAGGGAGTCGAAGACCACCCCGACCTTGGAGCAGGCGTCCAGCGTGAGCGCGTTCACCTTGCCCCGCACCTGCCGCCCGGGCAGCCACCCGGGTCACTGGTCGCCTGGTTGATTGCATTCCATTGCGTATCCACTGCTTGGAAATCGCCGTTCTTGCGTGCCTCGCATCAGACTCACACTCTGACGATCCTCTCGAGCGTCTGTGCTTGGCAGCGGTGCCTGGTGCCCATGCCCCCTGCGGGCCCCTCCCGCCACCCGTGACTCTCCTTGCTGGCAGTGAAAGAGGCAGCGACAGACGTGCTGATGCCCGCAAGCCTCCAATCCCCTGCAGCCGGCTGCGGTGCTTGGCAGGTAGGTAGGAGGCAGTTGCTCGCCTGTATGGTCGTCTGCTGGCAGCGGTAGATGTACACCGTCTGCTTCGGATTCGTGTCGGCAATCTCTATGGGCGCCCCCGCCCCCACGTGGTTCTCCACCACCCACTTGCGGCCCTGCTCGCACTCGGTGCGGGGCGGCGCCGCCGGCCGCCCCTTGCCGCCTGCAGCCGCCGGGCGCGGGTGGTGGGACTGGCTGGGTGCTTTGCACTGGGTGGCAGCCGCCGGCAGCTGTCGGCTGTGCAGCCCAGGGGGGGCGGCAGCAGATCTGGGACCGAATAGCAGGCACCGCTGTGCGGCGCTGGCTCCCTGCCAGCGCAGCGGATTCAGCTCAGCACCGAGTGTTGGATGGCGACCGCACCCACAGCAGAGGGCGCCGCGGCGGCTTTGGAGGGCCCGGCAGGGACGGCGCCGGTGCGGTCCGTCCGGTTCTTTGTCTTCATGTCATCGGTCACCTTCCGCAGGCCGCTGGTGACGCCGTCGCCCTGCAGACAGGCGCCGGTTTAGGAGCGCAGCGCAAGTCAGGCGTGCTTCTGCTCTCGTGAGCCGTGTGCAGCAGCCCTGCGAGGAGACCTGCTGCCGCCTATGCAGAGGCCATGCTGCTGGCCGGCTGCATTGGCCACACGGCGAAAGCAGCAGCATTCGAGGCGGAAGTGCTGCGTGCCTTCTTGTTGATTTCGGAAAAGACGGCGCTCAGCCCCGCGCCTGCAGCCGGGGCAGCGCCGCCGCCCGCCGCCGGCCCCTTGGCTTTGAACAGGGAGCCTGCGGCAGGGGGCGGCGGCGGCGGCGGGGGCGCGCCGCCCGGGGGCCTGGGAGGCACGACCGGCTTGGCAGCTGCCGTGGCAGCTGCAGCGGAGCCTGCAGGCAGCCACCGGCGCCTCTCATCACTCAGGCTCCACGAGCCGCTGCTGCAGGTGCGCGGCAAGCAGGCAGCCGGCACGTCGGCTTGGGGGGGCTTGCCGGCGGCCGGCGAGGGAGTGAAGGTGGCGACAGGTGCGCCCTGCGCCTGCCAGGCCGGCCCCGCGCGGTGGTGGCTCTCCACAAAGCCTTTCAGCGCCGCCAGCAGCGCCTGCAGCGCCTTGACCCAGGCGACCTGCGGCGGGCTGCTGGCGCGGTGCTCCATCAGGATCTTGTTGGCCCAGAACTCGGCGCTCTGCCAGGCCTCCTGCACGTGCTGCGCCGGCGGGCTCATGCCTGCGATCCATACGCGCGCGCCTCAGCACCAGCAAGAGTGTGTCACATCTGCCTCTCTCGGCGGAGACCGGGCAGGTGCGGCAGCTTCGGCAGCCTGAGAGTGCCGCTGCATGATTGCATCGCCAGCCTGGCAGGCACAACTGCCGTTGCAACCGCTGCCAGCTTGAGGAATGTCACAAGCAACGGTCGCAGGAGGGAGGGAGGCGCGCCACTGGCGGGGCCGGAGTATGCCACCCAGGAGAGCGCCTGCAGCGCCTCTGCCACGGCCTTGCTGTGGTTGAAGGCGGCTGTCCGGCGGCCCTCAGTCAGCGCATTGGCCGCTTGCAGCTGCGCCCCGACCGGGGCCAGCAGCTGGGACAGGCCCGCTTTGTCGGGCTTCTGCGCGACAGCGCCGCAAACGCCTCAGCTGCTTTCACCGGGGCGGGCACTGCCTTGCGAGGGGAGGCGGGGGCGCGCCTGGCACTGGCCAATGGCGTCGACCACAGTCCGCTCTGCCTGCAGGGAAGCGAGGCGTCGGTACGTGGAGGAGCACCTTCTACAGTCCTGTGCTGGTGCAGCCTGGGGGCATCGCACCTGGAACGCTTTCTCGACTAGCTCGCTCATGGGGGCCACCTGAGGGCAGAGCATGAGGACCTCATGCTCCGCTGCCTCACACCGGCGGGGCCGACCAGGGCAGAGAGGACGGCGCACCTCTGGCCCGACCTCCTGTGCTGCATTAACAAAGCTCCGCAGCGCTGGCGTGACCTGTGCGTCCCATGCGTTGAGCGACGCCGCCCCTCCGGAGCTGGGGGCAGCAGCGGGCGCAGCGGGCGCAGCGGGCTTCTTGGCTGCAGCGAGGCGATCAACTGTCAGCCCCTGCCGGCCCACCAAGGAGCCTCGGGGCGGAGACCGAGCGGGCGGTTGTGCACCTGGCGTCAGCCCTGGCAGCGGCACGCCGAACTTGGGCGGCGTGTGACCGCCTACAGCGGCACTGGGCGCGGCTTCTGCCACAGCTGGCGCTCCCAGCCTCCCCTGCATCACCAGTATGCTTGCATGGGCAGAACAGTCATCGCTGGAAGGAAGGAAGACGCCTTTGTGTTCCTGGGAATGCTGTGTACTGGAAGAACTCGTACGGCAGATCGCCGCAAGGAAAGCTTTGATGCTGCTGCATCACCGAGCTGATGTAGAGATGAAAGGCGAGCACCTCATAGGCCTCAAGGCGAGACGCCACAGCCTCCAGGCGCGTCACGACGCTTTCCATCGCGCCTTTGCAGGAGAAAACTGGGAGGTCTCTCGCTCTCCAGACCCTCCTCCCTCACTCCTCTCACCCACTTTTGCTCCAGAGTGCCTAGAGCAGCGTTTCGGCAGTCACAGGGCGGGGAAACAGCCGCGGCAGGTCTTGACGCAAACTCCCTGGTTCTGGCCCCGCAGCGCTCGCTGGCGCCTTGGGCGTCGTCGGCGGGCTGCTGCCGCCTCGGGCGCGAGCCCACATAGAAGGAGCAGGCGCGGCTGAGACGCAGGGCGTCGCTACAATGGCCGTCGCCTGCTGTTGCCGCCGGCGTGGCCGGTAGCCGCCGGGACGCGGGGATTGCCCAATATGGCGACGCTGTACTCCAAGACCTCGTCCGAGCTGGGCGGTCCCCACCCTGAGATCGGTGCGGCTCCTTACCGGCCTATGGAAGCCGCAAGCGTGGTCGACGGACGCGCAAGCGTGGTGACTCGCCGGCTCAGCCGCATCCGCGAGCGGCAAGGGTTGCCGCAATTTCCGCCTGCGGCGGCGGAGGTGGCTGCTGCGGGCGATCCTTGATCCGTACCTGACGCCGCCTGCCGTACCCCGGCAGGCTCGCAGCGGCGTGGGCGGGACCTGCAGCGCTACTCGACTGCGCAAGAGCGGCTGGTCGCCGGGTGAGCTCCCCGGTCTCGTGCGCCTGCTGGCGCCGTACGCCGCCTCCCTTGCCTCGCCTGCTCTGGGCTGACGCGCGCTGCGTTCCGCGGTCGCAGCTGCATCCCCATCCGCTGGAAGGCGGGCGGGAGCCTGCAGGACGTCGAGGTTTTGATGGTCACGAGCAGCAACGGCAAGGGCTACGTGTTCCCAAAGGCGTGTCCCGCTGCGCTGCTGCATGAGGTGCTGCTCGCTCGAAAGGCCACGGGCTGATGCCCACTCGCTGTACTCCTGCAGGGCGGCTGGGAGACCGACGAGACCGTGGAGGCTGCAGCCGCGCGGGAGACGGTTGAGGAGGCGGGCGTGAGAGGCGTGATTGAGGTGCCTGCGCTTGCCGGAGGAATGCCGGAGCCCTGGGCGTGTCCACGCAGGACCGCTGAGCGCTGGGCTGCTGGCGCAGGAGCCGATACTGGGCGCCTTCACATTCCACAGCAGCAAAGCGGCGCGGGCCAGCAGCACGCACCAGGGGCGGTGCGTGGCCTACATGTTCATCATGAGGGTCGAGGAGGAGCTGCCGGTCTGGCCCGAGGCGACCCACCGCACACGCGTCTGGGTGCGGCCCCCGCCATCCGAGACAGAGCCCGCCAGCTGCGGCATGTCGGGGGCTAAAAGGCTGAAAAACACCGTGGGCGCGGTGCAGCTGCCCCTAATGGAGGCCTGCCAGCGGTGCCGGCACCAGTGGATGCGGGAGGCGCTGCAGGTCTACATCAAGCGGCGGGAAGGCGAGGAGCAGCTGCCCGCCGTCTGCCGCTCCGGCGGCGGCGCAGTCTCCGGCCGGCGAGATTGCCAGCCTGTAAAGTAGCAAGCCCCCGGTTGCTTGGGGGCTCCTCAGGGATGCGCGGCCCTGCCAATGTCTCCGGTTCTGTTTCACTTTATTCCTCCTGTTTTTGGGCGACTGCCGCCGCGAAGCTGATAAGTTAGGGGCCACCCCCTGCCCGGCGGATGCCAGGGCTGACAATGTGACGAGACCCTCACTTCTGCATGGCGGGCGAGTCGCACACTCCAGGTAGCAACAGTGCGTGAGCATGAGCTTGCAGACACGCTTCTCCTGGCAAGGTTGACAAGCCCCCCCAACAGGCTTTCAGAAGGGTTGCACTTCGGACGCGTTGGAAGCGTGAAACATACGCTGGGGCACGACGATCGCCGCACCAGCGGCTATTGTGGGCAATGCCGATCTTACAGAAGCTCAAGGTGCGCGGCCCCCTGCCTCCCGGGACTCCCAGGCCTGATCATGGCATGACTTTTGACGCGGATCACCGCCGGGTCGCGGGAGGCGCCTCCTGCCCGACTGATGTGCTGATGCGATTGCAGAGCGTGGACTTTTACCGTAAAATCCCCAGGTGCGTCCCCAGTGGCCCCCCCGCATCCGCCCAATAGGTCGGCTGTCATCGCTCGCGCGCGCCTTACGGTTGGGAGCTGGCGCGCAGTGATCTGACAGAGGCAACGGTAGCCGGCGCTTCCATATCAGTAGCTGCCGCCTTCACCATCGTGCTGCTGCTCATTTTGGTACGCAGTCAGGCCGTTGATCCTGGGAGAGAGTCCTTGACGAGGCATTGCGGGGTGATCTGGGCGGAGTCGCCTACCCAAGTGATCGCCTGCGGTTGTGAATGCAGTTTCTTGCTGCATTCTGTCGGCACAACTCGCTTTTTCCTCCTGTTGGCGGTGGAGCAGGGCCATCCTCGCTGGCAGCAGCACCGAGTCCAAGCCGTAGGGGCAGACCTAACTGCTGACTGTCACGCAGGAACTCAATGCCTTCCTCACGCCCATCACCACCAGCGAGATGGTCGTCGACCGCAGCGCGCACGACGAGATGCTGCGAATAAACTTCAACATCAGCTTCCCCTCGCTCTCCTGCGAGTTTGCCACGCTGGACGTCAGCGACGCGCTCGGCCTGGCAAGCAGCCTTCAGCTCTGCGCAGCTATCCAGGCTGGCCGCGAGCAGGCAGCTGACATGCGTCTGTCTGGTCGGGCTGCAGAAAAAGCTGAACCTCACGCGCACAGTGCGCAAGCTGCCCATCGACGAGAACCTGGAGCGGGCGGGGCACTACATGCACGACGACCTGCGGCTGGCAGACATCAAATATGATGACCACCCGCAGGCGCGGAGCTCCCCTCCCCTGCAAGCAGGCGGACGGATGGGCAGGAAAAGCGGGCATATGGCCAGGACCAGTGCAGCACCAGTGGGGGCATGCAGCTGATGGCGCATTGACGCCGGGGCAGGAATAGCAGGAGGCTTCAGAAGAATCTGCTCTGTCTCTACATACAACATCCCTGCCTCCTGACAGCTGCTCCGGCTTGCCTGGCAGGAGCCCGTGGTGACGGAGGACTACTCCAAGCCGCTGGACAAGCAGACCTTTGAAGAGGTGCTGAAGCGGTATCCTATAGGCGTGCCTCTCCCTGGTCCCAATGCCATTCCACACCACCCTCTGAAAAGCCGGGGCGTGCGACCGAGGCAACTCAGCAGCCCACCGCGCAGCCTCGCATCCCCGCCTTGCCAGCTCAGCAAGGCCAAAAGCGCCTCGATGAACAGCTGCTGTCCGCAGCGGCACATGCGCGGGAGCTCGTTGTCACTATGGACGCAATTTGCCAGCAGCTACCAACACAAATGCAATCCCCTTCAAGGGCGGAACACAGCTGATGCGGCGCCTGCGCCTGCCTGCAGTGGTGGTCAATTTCTACGCGCCCTGGTGCCCCTGGTGCCAGCGGCTGGAGCCGACGTGGGAGGCAGTCACCCAGGAGGTGCACGCCAAGTACCCGGATGGCACCGACGGCCGCATCCGCTTTGCCAAGGCATGGCATCCTCCCCCCCAGGAGCGGCCGCTCGGCGCGAGGGGGCGCAGCAGAACGCGCTCAGGCGGCGACAGCCTCCGTAGTGAAATGGGAGAGTCGGACTGGGAATGAGGTGCTGCGGTCGTTTCACAGACCATGGGGCAATGAGCCCTTCCACAAGTTGCAGGCAGCAGCCTCCCATGCCTGGGCCTGCAGCAGCAGCAGCAGCAGCAGCAGCAGCGGCAGCGGGCGCCTCAGCTTCCCGGTCAGTGCCGAGAAGCCGGCGTGCCTGAGAGCAGCCGCCCGCCGCGCCGCGCCTCGCCAGGTGGACTGCACGGCGGAGGTGCAGCTGTGCCGGGACCACGTGATCACCGGCTTCCCCTCGGTCCGCGTCTTCCGCAAGGGCTCCGACGAGCTCAACGTCCACGGCATGCGCGACCACGAGTCCTACCGCGGCGACCGCACCAAGGCCTCGCTGCTCGACTTTGCCGACGCGCTCGTGCCGTCCGCGGGGCAGCCGCACCACTTTGTGCGGTGCGCCGCCGCCGCCGCTGCCGCCGCGAGCCCAAGCAATCGAGTTGGGGGGACGCGGCGTGCAGTGTCGAGAGGGAAACTGAGCTTTGCCCTGAGAGGTGGGGTCAGGGAAGCAAGCGCATCGTCAGGCCCCGATGCTGTCACCAGCGTCGCTGCCCAGTCATCCGGAGAGGGGGGTTGCATGCGCCTTTGGATGGAGCCCGGCGACGGCGCGGCGGTGTGGCCGTGGCAAAGCTTCTGCCTCCGCCGCCGGCCGCGCGGCCTCGGTGCTGAGCGCTCCCCGACCGGCCCGCCCAGCGGCGTCGCGCGCGTCGCCAAGACGGGCGGCTGCGCGCTGTCCGGCTTTGTGCTGGTCAAGAAGGTGCCCGGCACGCTGCACTTCATGGCCAAGTCGCCCGGCCACTCGTTCGACCACGCCGCCATGAACATGAGCCACGTGGTCAACTACTTTTACGTCGGCACGCGGCCCAGCCCGCGCAGGCGCAAGGTCCCGCCCTCGCCAGCCCCACTTTCCGATGCAGGGGCACAGGCGGCCGGAAGCTGCAGGTGGCTGCGAGCACCCGGCAGGCAGCCGCCAGCCGCTCGGCAGCGCCGCTGCATGCATGGACGGAGGCCCTCAGTGCCCAAGAGCCCCCACCTGCGGGCTCCCCTGAGAGCGGCCCCCTCTACCCTCTGCCTGCAGGTGCTGGAGCAGCTGCACCCGCTGGGCCTGCGGGACGACTGGGCCGACAAGCTGGCCGGCCAAGAGTTCTTCGCGCGCAACGCGCTCACCACTTTCGAGCACTACATGCAGGCGCGCCCCCTCGCCGCAGCAGACCGCCGCCCGAAACACGCGGCTCGCTAGCGCCACCCTCAAAGGCTGCACCTGCAGTCCAGAGTGGCGCGATCGGGACAGCTCTGTGTGAGCTCCGAGCGCTGCTGCCTCGCACAGGGGCTGCCACTCTGCCTTCTGTGCGCTGCTGCCACAGGCGCCGAGGCCCAGCGCGGGGGGGCTGCAGGTGGTGCTGACGACGGTGGAGCCGCGGCGCAAGCTGCCGGATGGCGGCATCGACGCGTACGAGTACACGGTGCACAGCCACATGTACAACGCGGACAGCGAGCTGCTCATCCCGGCGGCCAAGTTCAGCTACGACCTGTCGCCGATCCAGATCGTGGTCACGCAGCGCTCCAAGGCGTTCTACCACTTCATCACCACGACCTGCGCCATCATCGGCGGCGTCTTCACCGTGGCCGGCATCCTGGACGGGCTGCTGCACGCCAGCCTGCGGATCACCAAGAAGGTCGAGCTGGGCAAGCAGACCTGACCTGCTGCGCCCCCGTTGGCGACGGCTCGCGAGCTGCGAGGCCCCAGCGGCCCAGCTGCTGTCATGCCGGCTGCTGTCTGCTCTCTGGCATACGTGCTTTCCTCCATTTTGTCTGTTGCGTCACCTGCGTTCAACTGCGTGTGACGAAAGGCAAGGCTGCCCTCTGAGCGAGTTGTAAGCACCCGATCGCCCGGCACAGGTGCACTGGTGCACTGACAGGTGCACTCTCCTCTATGCCTCATGGACGCCTCCAACACGTACGTCTGCCATGCGCACATCTCTGAGATGAAACGCCCTCAGCAGCAAGCGTTTTGAAACGAAACATAATGTCGAGCTGAATTCAACAGCATCGCATCGCATTCCACAAGCAGTCGACCAAATTCCCGGAGTCCGTTGGCTCGCATCTCGAGCGTCTGCTCGCGGCGGCACCTCTCCCGCCATGGCCGGCCGAGCGCCCGCTCTCGTTCTCGTCATCGCGCTGACAGCATGGGCCCCCAAATCAGGTGCGCGCTTGATTTCTTCGATCCATCCCATCGCGAACCGCGGTCTCGAACGAGATCACAGTCGAGCTGCTTCCGCTTAGGCGAAGCTGCTGCACCTGCCTCCGCGCCAAGCTTTTCGCGAGCGCTGGCGCCGACCTACCCTCAAGGCTTCTTCGTCAACGTCAATGGTGTGGAGGAATTGAACCTCACGGTGCGCCGCCTGCCTTCCGGCAGGATCGGCATGCGGTTGCCGATCGCATGCCAACACGGCAACCGCACCGGGTCTGGCAGGACCGACTTGCCACGATGTTTCGATAATGCAGCTGTCAGGCTGATGCGTTTCTTCCCTCTCCGCTTGAGCCTGACTTTGCTCTTACCACTCACCATTTTTGGTGCAGCTCAACAGTGTTGAGGAGATCCCGACGCTCTCCAGCCTGCCGCTCTGCTCCTCCCTGTCCGGCGTTCCCAAGCCGAACAACTATTACAACGGGAGCAGCGCTACCCCTGGCACGCCGCCACAGCCACACTCTTGCTGCGTGGCCCGACCTGCTCACCGCTGCTGACTGCGGGCAGCTGCTTTGCAGTGGTAGACGCCAGCGCTGGCCTGGCCAAGGTGACGCTGAACGTCACGATCGGCAGCACGGCCCTTGTCGTCTTCTCTGGGTGCAGTGCTGGAATCCCCTCCTTTGCCGCGCCCTGCCAGACGCAGAACGTTGGCTCACCTGCCGCTGCTGCTCCCTGCTGCAGGGGCAGCTTCACCGCCACCACCCTGGGCACCCAGCAGCCGCCGACCTACAAGCCGCCTTTTATTGTCACCGTTCTCAACAGCACTGACACAGGCGCCGCCTCGGGGCCTCTGTACGTGACCAAGAGCGCGGTCGACACCTCCCCAAAGACTGGCTACACGCAGTACCAGCTAGACCTGGCAGAGGTGCGCAGCTTGCAAGCTCACCCTGGGCAGTCGATGCCCCGCCCTGTCGATAAAGCAGTTGCTGAGGCTGGCCGCTGCTGCCGGCGCAGTTCACCGCGACATCTGCTGGCCAGTCCGGCTGGGTCACTGGCGGTGCGCCCTCACAATTTCCCCAAGCAAAGCGCGTCCCGTGAGAAAGCCTGTGGCTTAAGAGGGAGCTGAGAGTGTGCTCATGGGCGTAGGTCTGACCAACGCTGGCGCCGCAGAAGGCTGTGTTTACAACATCACCTTTGTCGCAGCCTGAACACGCCGTTTTCCTCCCCTTCTCCTTGATCACTTGCGCCTCTGTGCCTCCTGAGTTTTGCATACTTGCGAGCCAAGACAAAGCGGCCGCACTGCGCTCTGATTCAGCAGAGGCTGGCATGCCAACGGTTCGTTGTCGACATCGAAGCGATGACAGAAGTGGGAGCTGCTGAACGGACATTAGGACACTTGGGAATTTGAGCATATCTTTTCTTGGCTGTTCAAAATGATTGATGTAATTTGGTTCTGAGCTTGAATGTGAAGGAACTGTTTCAGTGCACGCATATACACGCATTTATGTTAGTAGCGCCGCAGCAGCAGCAGGCCCCCGCCGCCGCAGCACAGTCATCGCCCGGCAGGTGCCTTGCAAGGTTCGGTGCCTGCGTCGCCAGCAGAGCTGCGGCAAGAGTTCTTTTGTTGAACGAACAGCGTGCATAGAGCATGGCTGCTGGACGGGTTTTGGCAGCGCTTCAGTGGCCTGCTCTGCGCTTGCCTGCAGATTACGCCACAATTGCGCAAGGCGACTCGAGGTTCTGGCAACACGAGCAGCTCCTCCAGTGAGAGGCCTATCACTGGCCCCGGGGACCGGGCGAGACGGGTGCTCGACTGTTGTGGCAGCTGCCATCAGAGTGCTGCCCGCGAATACCTGCTGGCCCACATCTGATGCTGCCTGCCCCACTCAACCAAAACTATCCAAAACATGCCCTGCTGCACAGCAAACTTTCTTCGTGGGATCGCAACGATGGCCAGCTTTCTAAGCCGGAGGCCTTGGAAGTTGGGTAAGCCGTGCGCGGAGGGGATTTAAAAAACCGCAGTAGGCGTTTGACGGCTACCAAGAGGGCGAAGGAGGCCGCTCGGTAGCCGCTAGAAGCCGGCTCGCCCCTTTTAATCATTCCTACAGATGCTGCCCCACACTGCGAAGACCGCGCTGTCATTCGTACCTTTCGGCTAGTCGGAAGATCCCATCCCGCCATCATGTCGCCCGCTCTTCTTGCCTTCGCGCTCGCGCTGCTGGCGTCGGCCTTCAAAGCAGGTGCATGCTTGTTTGCTATGCATCGGTCCAAATTTTATGTCGCGTCTCTGGAAGCGGCAATACTGACGACCGTTTGCCTCTGCGCAGGTGAAGCCGCACCTGCCCCCGCGCCGAGCAACTTGGTGGTGCTGGAACCCGGCTACCCATTTGGATTCAATGTCAACGTCAGCGGCGTCGAAGAGTTTAACTTGACGGTACGGCGGGGAAAGTTTCAACATTCCCAATGCTCCTACTTTCAGCCGAAGCCAAGTTGGCTTGGGTGGTGGTGTAATCCTCCTCCTCCTCCTCAGCTGAAGCCTGACTTCGCCCTGACCACTCCTGCAGCTGACCGGCATGGAGGAGATCCCGTCGCTGTCTAGCGTGCCGCTGTGCAATTGGATGGCAGGTGTACCCTCGCCAAACACCTATTTCACCGGCTATAGCACCATGCCAGAAGTCGATCAGAACGTGGGTGTTGCCAAAATGGCGGTATACGCCGAAGTCGGCAGCACTGCCCTCCTCACTTTCACTGGGTACGACACACATCACTGTCTCCTGCCGCAGCCTTCACTAAACGCACAGCAGGTCGGCTGACGTGCCGCTGCTGCTCGCGGCTGCAGGAAAGGCTTCAACTCGACCACCTTGGGCCCCCTACAAAGGCCGACCTATGCACCGCCTTTCATCGTCACCGTGCTCAATACCACTGACACAGGCGCCGCCACGGGGCCGCTGTACGTGACCAAGAGCGCCGTGGACGTCAACAAGGAGACCGGCGCCACGCAGTACCAGCTTGACCTGGCAGAGGTGTGCAGCTGCCCGCGCCCATCATCTCTGCACTCAGTGTCACTGGGGCCGGCTCCTGAGGCAAGCTGCTGCTGCCGTCGCAGTTCACTGCAACAGCTGCTGGCCAGTCCGGCTGGGTTGCGGGCGGTGCGCCTCCTTTGCACCCCTCAGAGCTCATTGTTTGCCTGCTGCAAGGAATGCCAAACGCTGGAGGTGAATCCGCGTTTACGGGCCGCAGGTATGACCAGCCTAGGCTACTCTGAGGGCTGCCTCTTCAACGTCACGTTTTTCGCCGTCTGACACTCCTTCTCCCTCTCTTTCTCCTTTTCCCTTTCTCATCAGTGAAGCGGCTGCGCCGCTCTCTGATGGGACAAACCGCGCTTTTGGCAAGTCGCCTGAAACCGCTGTAGAAGATGTGTTGCCGGAAGTGAGGGCCTTTCTTGCAGCCAGTGTTCTGATTTGACGACCTTGTGTTCTCTTAGTGCTGCGTCCGACTGATGTTGTCCTGTCCCCTGCTTGTTTAAAGCTTGTAATCGGGAACCCTTTCCTTCTTCAGTCTTTGCTCTCCAGGGCGCCAACATAGCAGGCGTTGACAGAGTTTTGTGGTGTCCAGGGCAGCAGGGCAGCAGCACTCGTGCAAATGATGCATGGAGCCGGGCTGGATGGGCTGTGTCAGGGCGAGCTCCTCTTTGGCAGGCCGCTGGTTGGCAGCCGCCTGTCCAGTCGGTCTCCTGCACAGAGCTGCAGGCTTGAGAGAGGCCAGAAGGTGGGACTGCATGTGCACAGCTGGGGAGGCAGCGAACCAGGGGCCTCAGGAGATCAGAACCATCAGTGTGCGCCTGCTGCCGGACGACTGGGCCTGTGCATGCGACAGCAGGCCCCAAGCGCTGGCAGCGCCTCGGCAGTGACTAACGAGCGCAGCTCTCGGCAGGTCGCTGACAGGTAAACGTAGCGGCGGATGACATCCGGCCAGTCCTGTGTCCGCCGCAGGATGACAGGAAACCCGACAAACGCATCCCAATCCTGCGGGCAGCAGCAACCACAGTCATAAGTGGCCGTCTTGCGGCTGATGCTGCCGCTGACAATTTCGGCAGCCAGGCAGGGACCTGGAAGAAGTCGGCTGCTAGCGGCTGTCGAGGGTTGGCCAGCAGGATGCGCCAGGCCGGGTGCAGCCCACTGTCTGCGGCCTCCAGACGGGGCTGCTTGCAGCCGCTCACTTGCGCCAGGGCTTGCTCCCTCTGCTCTCGCTGCTCTGCCCACAGAGCGACGTCCAGATCCTTTGGCTGCCTCGGCAAAACGCAGCGCCTTTGCTGCTGATCCTGTTTTGAAACTGAAAGTTTAAGCAGCATGCTGCCCTGTCCAGCTGCGACTCCAAAGTCTGCAGGGGTGATGTCACCCATGATCGATCGGAGTATGAGTTCACTGAAGTTTGAGGCGATAGACTGCCCTCATCGTTCACCACCCGCCTGTTCTCTTGAATTCGTGCGAGCCGCCACCCTTGCAAACTTGCATACTTGGGGTCGCCATCCGCCAAGGACGTCGGGATTCCGCAGTCAGCTATGGACCGCGTGCATCGCTTGGGCATGGCCGGCGCTGCCGGCTGCTCCGGCCGGGCGCCGGCCGGCATGCAGTACTGCCGAGCCCGACCGGCTGGGAGGCGTGTGCAGTCGGCGTGCAGGGCTGCCGTAGAGGGGCGGCTGGTGCACAGCCGCTTCCCAGGCTTCTTCGATGAGGAGGAGGCGCCGCAGGCGCCCGCAGCCGAGGAGAGCGCCATCGTGACGCCGCGCTCGGCGAACTGGGGCCTTAGCCGGTCGCAGATGCGCGCGATGGGCATCACCAACGAGACGGAGCAGCGGCAGCCGCTCGACCCCGTGCGCTCCCGCGGCCCTGGACGAGCCATCCGTGTTGGCAGGCTGTGGCTTGGCTGGCCGTGGTGGCTGACCGGGCCTGCGCGGTCCGCAGGAGTCGCTGCGTGCCGTCAACTACTACGGCGGCGAGAAGATCCAGGCCAACAGCCGGCAGGAGGTGCGGATGATGGCGGCAGGCACTGGAGCTGCACCGGGCCAGGTGCCGCCGGACCTGCCGTCCCTGCTGCTGGACGCCCGCATCTGCTACATCGGCATGCCGGCACGCCGCACTCCCAGCCTCCTGCACCCCTGCCTGCTGCCACCCTGCGGCTGAGTACTCACCAGTATGCGGGGAACTGTGCAGCTGGTGCCGGCTGTCACGGAGCTCGTCATCTCCGAGCTGCTGTGGCTCAACTACAGCAACCCAGAGCGGCCGGTCTACCTGTACGTCCACTCCTGCGGCTCGCAGACGCCTGACGGCCAGGCATGCACCCAGGCTCCTGCATCCCACCACTTACCTCCAGCCCCGCCTGCCCCAGCGTGCCTGCCACTCTCACCTCCCTCGTCATTGCTGCCAAGCCTGGCAAGCCCCATCGGATTGCTCGCCGCCGCTTGCGCATTGGCACACAAGTGACACTGCGCATGCCCGCCCTGCAGCCGGTCGGTTTCGAGACCGAGGCGTACGCGCTGATAGACACGATGAACTACATCCGGCCGGACGTGTTCACGCTGGTGGTCGGAGAGGCGATGGGCAACGCGGCCATGCTGGTCGCGAGCGGGCGCAAGGGCAACCGCTTTGCGCTGCCGCACGCGCGCATGATGACGTGTCCGCCGCGCATGGCGCGCTCCTTTGGCAGCACGGTGACCATGCAGATCCGGGCGCAGGACCTCGAGTTCCACACGCAGGCACGTGCCTCTCTCCCTCCCCCCTGGTCACCGCGGCGCCTGCAGCGCTGCCCTGGCTTGCTGGCGTGGGGCTAGGCTGCGATGTTTAGCAGACCCGCGCCAGCAGCGGCAGCGCTGCCTCATGCTCCACTGGCTGCGGCCGGACGCCTGGCAACGGGGCACCCGACTGAGCCCGCCATGCACCGGCCCTGCAGAAGTACGTGGAGCACATGTCCAAGTACACCGGCAAGCCGAAGGACGTGGTGCGCAAGGACGTCGGCCGCAACCGCTACTTCAGCCCCAAGCAGGCGCGCACACACACGCCTGCCTTGTCCGTGCCTGTCTTCAGAGCGGCGGCCAGAGGGGGCTTCACAGAGGGTGGGAGTGTCGGGAGCTGCCCCCGGCAGTCAGAATGCAGTGACCCCTGCTTTTGCATCGCAGGCATGCGCCACTCGTCAGGGCGGCCGCTGCTTGGCAGCCCTCCCAGCGAGGCACTGAACGCGGCTGTGGCTGCTGCGCCACAGGCGATTGAGTACGGCCTGATCGACCACATCGTCACCAAGAAGGCCTCCCGGGTCATGGAGCGGCGCGACTACGAGGGCGCGCTGCGCAAGAGCCAGGCATCCAACCCGCGGCAGTCGGCCGTGCCTGCCGGCGGCGGCCCGGATGCCGGCTACTGAGCCGCTCGAGGGCGCTGCTGCGGCGCTGCTCTGAAGCGCAGCCTGCAGCCTGTTTCAGGCCAGGAAGCTGTGGGAAGCTGGAGCCGGACGGCCTGCCGCCACGCAGGCGTTCCTGTACACTAGGCAGAGTCCAAGGCTGGCTGGAGCGGTTCCGCTGCGCCCCGCCAGGGGCCTTCTCTGCTGTAACTGCCATCTCACAATCTTCCGGCAGGCTGTGCCACAACGTGCACGAACCAAAAGTGCCCGGAGAAGCAGCGCATGAAGAGCAAGTGCCCTCGGAAGCGGAAATCCCGTGGACAACAGCGTGTCAGTCACACAGTCGCCAGCCAATGGCAGCAGGCAAGTGCAGCGGCGCCAAAATCATCTGCGGGGCCGCTTGGGCGCGCGCGCAGCATCTGTCCCAACGTCTGCAGCCTCGAAGAGCGGCCGCAGCTGCGCCGGCTTGAGCGGGCCCCACAGCTCGCGAGCCGACGCCATCGGCTGGCTGCTGACCTGCACGCGGCCGCCGGCAGACCCATCAGCCTCGCTCTCTGCTGGCTACAGCCGCTGCCCGCGGACGGAAGCCAAAAAAAATCTGCCAGACTGCAGCAGCTGCAGGGGCTGCAGCAAATCAGGAGCCAGTCACGGCGCAGGGACGGCAGAGAGGAAACGAGGCAGACCTGCGCAGAGGCGGCAGCCTGCTGGCGAGCCTCTGGAGTGAACAGCTTGGCCACCCGCAGCAGCGCGGCCAGCCAGGGCGCCGGCTTGGGCTTGCCGGCCCAGCAGCAGCAGACGCCGTCCCACAGCTCCAGGAGCGGCGCCAGCACGACGGCGTCCGCGCTGCCCTGCGAGGAGAGGTACTTGGCGACCTCGCAGGCCATCTCCAGCACTCCCTCCACGTCCTTGTGCAGCTGCTCGTCCACTCGCGAAAAT
Organism: Trebouxiophyceae sp. KSI-1; assembly: GCA_003568905.1. Lineage (NCBI taxonomy): Eukaryota > Viridiplantae > Chlorophyta > Trebouxiophyceae > Trebouxiophyceae sp. KSI-1. Next base: position 6,659 of record BHFV01000097.1, on the reverse strand, counting down.
CTGCGAGCAGCGGATGCAACCCGGCGCTTGACGAACATGCAACGCCCAGCATGCCTGCCTGTGCTGCATGAGGCAGAGTGCAGGGAATGAAGAGCCCGGGCAGCATGTCTCCGTGTGTGCAGAGAGCCGGGCATGGCTGCACGAGTTGCATCGGCCATGCGGGGAGAGGCTAAAGGCGTGCCTGTAGCCCCTCAGGACCGCGGCTGCCTGGTCACCGCCGCACATCCGCAGCGCCTCGTGCAGCAGCGGGAAGCCGCGCCGCCTCGCCTCCTCCTCCCCTGCATACACCTCCGCTGGTTAATGCAGCAAATGGGGCTGCGCTGTGCAGCCACCACAGCAGCCTGGCAGGCGAGGATCTCTCCAGTCGCTGTACACCCTGCTTGCCTCTTTTGGAATCTCAAATCAAACCAAACCTCGAATGATATGATGTGGACTCTCCTGACTCTCTGCCTGGCTGTTCGCCGCCATGGAGCCTAGTTGACCAAGTCCCAAGGGCCAAGCAATGTCCCCATCTCTTGAGGCGGGAGGGAGGGCTCACCCAGCAGCGGCAACGCATCCTTCAGCACAAAGCGCGCCCGCCGCGTCAGGAAGCCTATCAGGTAGCTGAAAGGGTACCAGCAGCGGCCGCCGCCCAGCTGCGGGCGCTGTGAGGCAGCCAGCGCCTCCTCAAACAGGCCCTGCGGACACTCAGCCAGCAGTCAGCCCCCTACTCTGCTTTCTTGATTGCCTGGTAATTGGTTGCAGCAGCGGCCCTCTCCTGTCCTGAGGAGGAAGAGCCTTGCATGAGCTCGAGGCAAGGAGGCGTCAGGTGCAGGATCATTCCTGCTAAGGCAAGGAGCTCGTATGCACAGGGGGAAAAGCTTCGGGCAGTCACCTGAGCGTCGTCGCTCCCGCCCCGCTCCAGCAGCTGCCCCAGCTGCTCCTTCTGGCCCGCCAGCACCGCCGCCTGCAGCTCGTCCTGCCGCCGAATCTGCAGCCCATAAGCATAGCATCACTCATTTTCTTGCCACGCGCTCACGCAGGCGTCTTGCCTTCCAGAAAGCTGGCTGAGATGATGATTATACCCTGGCCAAGACTGAAGCAGGCAGGGCAGGGCTCTCCCATGGAGCTTGGCTCAATTGGCTCAAGCGCAGCCTCCTGCAGGTGGGAGGTCTGGCTTTTGGAGCGAGAGGCAGTCACCTCTGCCAGGTCCGCCAGGCAGCAGATGGCGGCCGGGTACAGCGCCCCCGGCCGCTCCCTGCGGATCGCCCGCAGCAGGTCGTGCTGCAGCGCCTGCAGCGGCTCCGAGTCGGCACCACTGGCCTGGCCGCCCCGTATGGACGGGTTGACAGACGCCACCAGGGCCGCCAGCGCCATCTGCAGCCGCAGCGACACATGCATGAGTGATGAACGCAGTGAATGAATGGGTGATCAGCGGGCCATCTCAAGCACGCCCAACGCCAGGCCTGGCTTCCATGCCCATCCCTGAGAAGAAGCTGGGCAGCAGGACAGCAACGCCGCAGGCTGGGAAGGGTGGAAGCGTGCGTGAGGCGTGCAGAGGACAGCTCGGCCGCCGGTGTAGAGCCAGCCGGTCCATGCCTCTGCGGCGACAGGCTGGCCTCGCTTTGCTGCTGTGTCGGTCGTCACCTCGACGCTGCCCTCGCGGGCGCCCTCAGGGTCCAGCTGGATCCAGCAGTGGTCCTCGCTGATCTGCAGGCTGAGCGGCTGCTCGGCACCTGCAGGCTGGCGGCTGCTCGGCAGCGCTGGGCCTAATAGAGAAGAGACTGGCCTGCAGGCGGCAGGCGGCCAGTCCAGAGTGCGCCTCATGCTGTGCTGCTAGCCGCTGACAGGCTGCCAGTGTAGTGGTCACGACACCAGCGCAGTCCAACTGGCGTTTTCCGGACGCCTTGGCGGCGGCCAGGATGCGGGTGAAGGCATGGAGGTGCTGCACATGCTGCGCGTCTTTGGAGAAGCTCCCGGCAGTCAGGTGCGACCATATCAGGTCAGCAACGGCCTTCACCTTGCCCTGCGGCCGGCATAAATGAGTGAGCCTCGCTGCAAGTAAGAGCTTGCTATTTGCCTCCCAGCCGGGAAGGCGGGCGCACTCTGAGGTCCGAGGCGTCCAAATCACGAATCTTGGCATCGGCCTTGGTCAAGAAAGTCTCAAATGCTGCCTCATGCTCGTCCACAGTCGCCTGCAAATGGCATGGTGCATGTCACCGTGTGCATCACTCAAAATTATGACTGGCGAGATCTGACATACGCTGACCTCCAGGTTCTCTGGCCAGACATCCGGGTGCGCCTTATCGGTGAGAGTTTGCTCCAACGCGCCGAGAGCGATAGACATCCGGACCAAGTGGGCGTTTGGCCGCCGCAAAGACGAGAGCAATTCTGCTTCGACGAATGCGCGGCAACGCGCCTCGATGCTGACTGCCATTGTGAAGCTTGTCGAGTTTGCCGATTGTCGAGTTTCCGCCGCTTGGGCTTTCTTGCACCGAGAACCCAAATTCAGTGAAACTACGAGAGACGAGCGCAGCCTCTTCTGGCATCAGAACGGCCACGCAGCGCAAAGCTCGAGCGTCTCGAGATCCTGTTGCCGAGTCTCGGAATCGTCGATGGCGCATCAGAATGGCAGTGATGGCCCACTGCTGTACCACGAGAAACAGGTGCGGCTATCATGAGCTTCTGACGCTAGCTTTCCCTTCCGGGCACCTGGCATTTGCGAGACGCACGTCGAAAAAGTGTGATTTATACTTGCTGCTGCTGAGTGCTGCTTGGCAACGTGGCTCGCCTTCACCGCAAGCTCGGCACGGCCCGCAGGTAGCGGCGCTCTGTGGGCAACACTGCCTCAACACGCTGCTCCAAGGGCCGTATTTCAGTGAAGTGGACTTGGCACAGGCAGGCTGCTCAGCTGCCTCCTGTGCGAGCTCTTCCAGTATTAGCCCCTGCTCACCACTCCCACCACTCACCGCTCCGCAGATCGCACACGAGCTGGACGCGCTCGAGCGCAGCTTCATGGCCGAGTCTGGCCTGGACAGCGAGGAGTTCAAGCGCTGGCAAAAGGAGGGGAGTGGCAATGTGGCGAACGACGGCATGTTTTCCATCCAGGTACTGAGCAAGGCGTTGGAGAACTGGGACCTTGAGACGACCAACCTGGACAGCCCGGACGCGGCCGCCAGCAAGGCGCACCCCGAGCAGGAGCAGGCCTTCATCTGCAACCTGCAGGTGTGCTTTCCCTCAGCACAGCCCCATGCTGTTGCCGGGGACTGAACACAGCCTCCCAACAAGCCTGGCATGCCCGTGGCTTCTCAGCAGATAGCAGATCAGCACGCACTGCCCCTGTCAGACCAAGCCTGGCCCCTCCCATGCCCTCAAAGCCCGCTCGTCTGCTGCCGCAGCAACACTGGCTGACGGTGCGGCGCGTTGGCGGCGTGTGGTACAACTTCAACAGCCTGTACCCGGCGCCCGAGTTCCTGGGCGACCTCTACATGGCCACCTTCCTGGCAACGCTGCGGACGCAGGGCTACAGCATCTTTGTGGTCAAGGGGCGGCTGCCGGGGCCGCACCCCGACGCCGGCAGCGCCGACACGCCGGGCGCCTGGTTCACGCCCGCGCAGGCTCGCCTCCCCTGCCAGCAAGGGGCTGCGAACGATGAGGAGGCGACGCGATTCCGCTCCTCGCTGACTCAGCGCCGCACCCTGCTTTGCCGCCTTGTCGGCCAAAAATGCAGCCCCGGCAGCTTCACAGGCAGCGTCTGCATTGAAAGCATGTCTGCTTGCCTTGTGACAGTGCTGCTGCCTGCTGGTGCAGCCTGAGCCTGGCGAGGGTCGCATGCAGGCGAAGGAGGCGCAGCGGGGGGCGGCGAATGCGCGCGAGGCCGGCTACCTCAAGGCGGCGGTCTCCAGCTGCATAGATCGGGCGACAGAGGTGCGGCGCCTTTAGCCAGCCGCCGCTGCAGAGCCGCTGCCGCTGCAGTCTCTCAACAGCTCTCAGTCCCTCGGTGGCAGGCGCTGCCGAGCAGCAGCAGGCCAGTCTGGCGCTGAGTCAGACTGTTACTCACAGGGAGGCTCGCTCATGACGCTGCGGCCGCGGGGGGCGGGCGGCGACGGCTCCAAGCGCCGCCGCGACTGGGGCTCCATCGACGTCACCGAGGAGGGGGAGGGGGAGGAGGGCGACCTCGCCCGAGCCATCGCTGCCAGCCTGCGTGGGGCCGCAGGCGCGCCTTGCCTTGGCAGCCAGCGGGCAGGCTTGCTGCCGCCCTTCTGGGGCGGCGCACGTGCTGCTAGCAAGCTAGCCACGCGGCTGCTTGGGGGAACACCCTTCCATGCCCAGCGCTGCCGGCTTTCGACCCTGCGGCGGTCTCGCCACAGGCGCATGCCTTGTCTTGTCTTGCCTTGCCTTGTCTTGTCTTGTCTTGTCTTGTCTTGTCTCGTGTTGGCGCGCTTCCGTCAGGAGGAGGCTTTCGCTGCCGCTGTAGGCGGCGCGGGGCCGTCCGACAGGGCAGCGGGCGGCTCGGAGGCGGAAGCAGAGGACCCCGAGCTGGCGGCCGCGCTGGCTGCCAGCCTGGCGGACTCCCGGGGGCCCGCGCAGCCGGCAGAGCAGCCGCGGCCGCGATCCGATGCGAGAGCTGGTGGTGGGAACGGGGAGGATGCTGACCCCGAGCTGGCTGCCGCGCTGGCTGCCAGCCTGGCAGAGCAGCGGCAGGGCGACGGCGGCGCCGGCTTAGATCCGCCTGCTGCCGCGGCTGATCCGGGGCCGGAGCCCGAGGCGGGCCCGGGTGAGCCTCTCCCATGCTGCAGCAGCAGCGCCTGCTCCAGACTCCCCACTGGGCTGGCGCCTGTTCGGAGGCATTCAAGGGCTGTCAAGATGCTGCCGGCAGCAGCCGCTGCGCGAACTTCCGGGGGCTGGAAGGCTGCGGGGCCTGTCAGGCGGCAGCAACGCCGCAAGCAGCGGTGAGCGCGGGCTGTCCTGGCCGCAGGCGTGCTGCAGCTGGCCCTGCGGCTGCCGAGCGGCGGCCGGCTGCTGCGCCGCTTCCCTGCTGCCGCGCGGCTGCAGGCGGTGCTGGACTGGTTGCGCTGGCGAGGCGTCCCAGTGCAGGGCTGCGTCCTTGCCTTCGGGCTGCCTGCCAAGGCGCGCTCCCGCCATCATGGCTGCAAGGTTTGCTGGGTACCATGTGCACAGGCTCCATGCTGAGGAGGGAGCCTGTAGCTGGCAACAGTCCTGCTCTCGTTGAGGTGCCCGCGCTGTTCGGATGCCAGCGACCAGACTGCTGCCAGCAGCGGGCTGTCTTTTCCAAGGGGTTGCGACTTGCGCTTTTCCAAGGGGGGCTGTGACTTGCGCGGGCGAGCTGCTCCCTGCCGCTGCAGGTGCTGGCCGACACGCAGCAGACGCTGGCTGAGGCGGGCATCGGCGACAAGGAGCTGCTGACGCTGCGAGCGGCCTGACAGAGGGGTGCCCCTAACGCCTGTCCTTTCAGCTGGTGCCTGCGGAGCTCTGTGAGCTTCAGTTGCTGCGCTGTTTTGCCGTGCCTTGCCGCACCAAGTGGAAATGATTGAGCAGAACCGATACTTACATCGAAGAGGTTGCGCTGCCGCTAATAAGCAAGCAGGCAGGTCCTTATCTAGCTGATATTCACAGAAGGAAAGCACCAAGCGGCAGGGGAGCAGAGGTCCCCGGCCCAGGCAGCCGCCGCCTGTTGCTCGGCGCCGGCCCCAGCGGTGGCTCGCCTTGAAGGCCGGCGCGTCATGCAGGCAGCATTCGGCTGCCCGGGCTCGAGGCCTCCTTTCCCCTGCCGCTGCCGATCTTGCCCCCGGTTGTCAGGAGCCCTGCCTCGGGACTTGTGCGTGCCAGCCAGCCCCAGGAAGAGCCGGCCGCAAGCAGCCCAGTCATTCAATCAGGCGCGACATCTAGGAGCTCCGAGGCGGCTTGGAAAGCTGTGCGGGGGGCCGCCTGGAGCCTAGAGGCCGCGCAGCCCCTCAGCCAGGATCTGCTTGACGGTGGCGTGCGCGGACGTGGCTGGGTCATTGAACCGCCACAGCGCCCGCCGCCCCTGGAAGACGATGGTGCCGCCCTGCTGCTTGGCCTGCGGCCACCGCTGGCAGGCTTCAGCTCTCGAGCCCCAGGGCCACCATGCAGCAGCCATGTGTAGCCACAGGGCAGTCTCTTGTGACCTCCTCCAGGTGCAGCTCACATTGGGTGGTCACAGCATGTGGCTTCTAGCAACATCGCAGGAAACCAAGTTGCAGTGGGGGGGAAAGGGGGAGGAGGAAGGGAGGAGGAAGGTAGGAGAAAGAGGGAAGCTTGCCTGTTCGTTTTTCGGCGGAATGAAGAAGCCTTCGCTCGGCCAGCGCTTGAGGATCTGCACCAGGTCGGCCGCGCCGTCCTCCTGGATGCGGCGCCACAGCGCCTTGGGCGTCTGCGGGCAGGGGCAGCCGACGGTCAGTCGCGCAGCGGCGCTTGTAGACGAGGCAGGGGAGCGGAGGGGCCCTGTATGCTTGTCTGAGTCGACTTGAGACATGCCACATCCTGCTCCTTGAGTCAGTCACTGCTGACACCTGGACGGACGGGAGAGGGCAGGAGTGGCGCAAGGGCAGCGCCTCACCTCGATCGAGAAGAAGGCGTTCTTCGTGTCTGTCCGATATTTGAGCGCCTTGTACGTGATGTTGTCCGGATCTGCCAGG
>BHFV01000096.1:27607-55127 GCA_003568905.1 Trebouxiophyceae sp. KSI-1 | reverse complement strand
CCCCCCCCCCCCCCCCCCCGTCCTTTCCCAGCAGAGCGGCACCTGGAAGCGGATGTTGTTTTTCGTTCCCCTGACCCACATGCCTTGCAGGCGGCAGTCACAGCTGGCAAAATTTTCCTGCTCAGCAGCTGCAGCTCTTGGATTGCCCTGACAGAAACACTCACAGAGAGCAGCAAAGAACTGCGGGAGCGCCTGTCTCTGAACACTGCTTGGAACGCGTGGCTGAGGCGCCCAGAGTTGGAGTGCAGGAGGACAGGTACACCATAGTCAGCAGCTGGACGCCCCTCAGCTTCACCTCCCAGCCGCTGCCGGACGACGTGTCCCGCAGCTTTGCTGCTGTGTGCGCTCCCCACTGCCGCCGATGCCAATCCTTGCTTGGGCGGTGGCAACAATGCACCCTGGGGCAGCTTCGCTGCTTGTGGAGGCATGCCAGCTGATACGAGCCTGTAGAGGGCATAACGTGGCCTGACATAACGAGGGCGCTGCTGGGCGGTGGCAGGTATGACGGCCACAATGGCTGCAAGGCGGCAGATCACGCATGCGCCCGGTGCGCTTCTTCCTCCTGATCTTCAGGCTGGCATGTGCTGCTTGCATGCTGTTGGGAGAGCCGAATAGGCAGCTGGTTTGCCAGTCATGTTGTCGGTGGGAAGGATGCGGACTGCCATGAGCCAGTTGCTGAGCAACTGTGTCTGGCGCCTGCAGGCTGCACATGGTGTTGGCGCAGCAGCCGGCGCTGCGCATGTGCACAGGCGAGGCCACGCCCGCCTGGGCCAGCGGTGAGGGCGGGGGGCGAGAGGCAAAGGAGGCGCAGGTCATGGGCAGCGCCGTCAAACACGCCTTCCAGGCGCGCCGCTCATGCCGCGGGATCTCGAAAATCTTGCGACCGCGTCGGAAGGGATCACTGACGCGCGGTACGGAGTGCAGGTTGTCGACGGCGAGATCCTGGAGCGCGCGCGCGCGGAGCAGGGGCGCGACGGCGCGACCGCGCTGGTCGTGCTGCGCATAGGCGCGCACCCCACCGCTCACCGGCGAGCTCCTCCTAGCGGCGGCCGCGGCGGGCCTGAAATGCGCGCCTGCGGAACGCATGCAGGCGAGGTGCTGTGGGCGGCCCACGCGGGCGACAGCCGCGCGGTGCTGTGCCGCGGCGGCGGCGCGGTGCGGCTGACGCAGGACCACAAGCCCGAGCTGCAACTCGAGAAGGCGCGCGTCGAGGCGGCAGGCGGCCGCGTCGACTTCCAGCGGTGCTGGCGCGTCATCTGTCCCGCGCGCGACGGTCGGCCCGCCTCCGGGCTTGCCGTCTCCCGCTCGTTCGGCGACTTGGACTTCAAGGAGCCGTCCAGGTCCTCCCCTCGCTTTCTGCGCCTCTTTCCGCGGCTCCGGTGCGTGACGGCGCGATCCGAGACGCGGCGGCGCAAGCGAGCGCTGATTTTCGCGCAGGTTTATCGAGTGCGAGCCGGACGTGACGCGGCTGCGCGCGGAGGCGGACGACGCGTTCGTGGTTATGGCGTCGGACGGCCTGTGGGACGTCCTGCAGGACCAGGAGGCGTGCGAAATCGTGCAGCGGGAGCTGGAGGGCACGGCCAGCCAGGGCAACAGCAAGGCGGCGCTGGACGCGCGAGCCAAGCAGGCGGCCGAGTGCCTGCTGGAGTCTGCACTGCAAAAGGGGTCCATGGACAACATCACCGTCCTGCTCCTGCTTTTCCAGTGGCACTGAACTATGCCGGAGCTCTGCTGCTTGCTGGCATGTCGTATCTCCCTCACCCGCTCACACTGTGTGTCCTGTTTCTAGTCGACTCTCAGCCAGAGCAAAGGCAGCCTCACTTGCAAGTGTGACATTGAGCAAGCAGAGCGTCCGAGAGGGGCCCCTTCACTTCGTGGGTGCTGCGCTGTGTGGTCCTATTTTCCGTCAGCTGACCAAGTGAGCGTGACACTGCCCTAGCGGCAGTCCTGGATCCTGTACACATGCCACACAGCAGCGGCATGGCCTGTAAAGCAGCGTGGGGAGCTCGCTCCAGTGCGCAGCATCTGCCAGCTGCGCACTCATCGTCTCTTGTCGCCTCCCTGGACTCTTGCATGGTCTAGGAGCGCGAGCGAGAGCGGCGCACAGGGGACCGGGACCTGCAGACACAGCAGGCATGAGTCAGCACATCCTAAAAACAGAGCCCAGGCAGCAGCCTGCACTCGCGCGACTGCTTCCACCACAGCCCAGGTCGAGCAAGCAGCCAATTGATTCGATCGGTCGTTTTGGCACGGGGAGCCTAGGCAGCCATTCCACAGCCTGCCCATGTTTCCAGCCTTCCAACCATCCAGGCCGATGACACGGCCTGGCTGTGCCATTGACTTCTGCTCGCATCAAGGCAAGAGGGATGCCAAGAACCTGCGGCTCTCCTCCAAGCATCCAACAGGACTTCCGTGGGGCTCTAAGGCTGAGAGGGAGAGAGGCGCGCCTGCCGTAAGAAGGGCTGCGGCGCGGGCGCGGGCTGTAACTCGGGCTGCGGCGCCTCACCGGCTCGTAGGAGGGGCTGCGGCGGCGGGCGGGCGGCGGGGAGCGGTCGCGGTAACTGCTGCGGCCGTAGCGGGGCGGGCTGCGACAGTTACAACAAGTGCCAGTCAGCGAATTGTGAGGTCCAATATAGAGGCTTCATTCATGTTACCCTAGCAGCTCGAAACCAGCCAGCAGGTCGGTGCCAAACCACAGCCTGGCAGGTGTGAGCGATGATGAGAAAAAAAGGCTTGGGGGTGCCGGCAGGCGCACCTGCGATCGCGGTCATAGCCGCCACCCCCGTAACCGCCGCCGCCGTAACCGCCGCCGCGGCCGTAACCGCCACCGTAGCCGCCAGGCGGGCCGCCGCCACGGCCGCCGGGCGGGCCGCGGTCGGGCGCGCGGGCGAGCTCCACCCGCTGCAGGCAGGCCGGGGCTGAAGAAATGAGGTCATGCTGGTCTGGAGCCATACTGCTGCAGTCGGATTTTGAATTTTTATTACTTACCCAGCCCTGGAAGCCATCCAGCTTGCGGATCGCATCGTCTGCGTCCCGTCTGTCCTGCAGGAAACAGGTTTTTGTGGTGTCAGGCGTCTGCAGTGCTGTCCACGGTGGTACAAGCACTTGGGAGGAAGGGGCGCACATCAAACTCGATGAAGGCTGCGGCCAGGCACACACACGAGCGGTCAGTCACATGAGGGAAGGGTCACCCGGCCTGGCAACTGCTGCTCGATTCAAATTTTGCCTAGTGGAGGGCGCCTGGCCACGTAACTGTGGCCTTGCAGGGCACGAGAGGGTTGCGGGGAGCGGACCCCATGCGCTGGCGGCGCTGGAGCGGGCGCTGGAGCGGCGAGCAGACGTGCGCGGGTGCCATCAGCCGTGCGGCGAGGAGAGGCGAGGAGAGGCGGGGGATGCGCTTGGCGGCAGGCGGGCGGGCGGCTGGGCTGGCCGAGAAGCGGACGGCGCAGGCAGGGGCGGGAGTGAAGTGAAGGCGTGCGCTGTGCCAGGCGTTTTGCTGCGCTCAGTGCCTCGTCAATCTGGTGGTGACAGCGGGTGTGAGGGGGAAAAAAGGGGCCCCACCAAAGCCCGGCGGCTTCCTCTGCAGCGCAAGAAGCAACGCAGCTGTCAGCAGGCTGAGCCAGGACACGCATGGCCACTGGGAGCCGCAGGGCAGCGGCGGGGCGCACCGCGACCCAGACGGAGCGCAGTGTACCAAAGCGGTTGAACTCTGCCTCCTGCGGTTGGAAGAAGCCGGCGTCTGAAGCGCCCGCGACCGTGCCGAGAAGCGCGCACACACACGCAGCTCTGGTTTGCGCGCGTTTCCGCCGTCCGAAGAGGCAATCTGAGCCAGCAGAAGTACTCACCAGGTCCCGCTCCACCATCGTGGGCGGCAGGTTGCCTGCGGGCGGGGCAGGGAGGGGAGGATCAGGGCACTGGTTGCGGGAGGGGGCTCGGGGCACAGAGGCGGCGCAGTGGCTCACCGACGTAGACCCGAGCCCCCATCTTGGCTACGGATCACTCTTAAATCTCAAGCAGACCGTAGACGGCGCGGACGTGTGCGCTGTAGCAGCGAAAGCAAGGCTGGTCGCCAAGGTGAGGCTCGCCGGCGCCGAAGACAGCGGGCTTCGTGCAGGTGGGGACGGAACACAGGAGAACAGCCATGCTGTCGTCGGCGTTCCTGGGCGGTCGCTCGGCCGTCACGCTGGCACCGGCTAGCCCGCTGGCCGCCCGCCCCGCCGGCACTGCCACTCGCCAGCTGACGACGTGCATGGCGAAGAAGAAGGGTGAGATGCCTGCATCGGTATTTCCTGCCCCGGTGGTGCTGTGGCGCGGCCAAACGGGCGGCATCCCCAGAGGCGCTGGACACGCCAGACCCCCTCATCCTTGCATTGTCGACGCGACTGCGGGGCCTGTCTAATAGATGAGCCACTAGGAGTGGAGGAGGAGCCGCTCGCCGGCGGCTGGAGCCACTGGGCAACCTAGATAGGCCTGAAGGCTGCTGCATGTGTACTCACCCGCTCGCTGTCCTGGGTGCCTTCCCTCATTCCGCTCTGCGAACCCGCGCAGGCATCCGCTGCATCGTGACGCTGGAGTGCACGGAGGCGCGCGCAGAGGGCGGCACCCCGTCTCGCTACACGACGCAGAAGGCACGGCACTCACACTTGAATCCCCGCCCAGTGCTGCCTTCTATCGCGCTGAACTGGTCGCTGATGAGTCCCTGATTTTGCAGAACCGGAAAAACACTTCGGAGCGGCTGGAGCTGAAGAAGTACAACCGGTTCCTGCGGAGACACACGCTGCACAAGGTCCGGCCTCTCTTGTTGGTGCCTGCCTCGCGACAGACAGATGATGTTGCTGTGTTGGCTTGCCAGCAAGCTTATTCAAGAGCAGCGGGGCACTCACTGAACCGTGCTTGCTGCAATGCAGGAGATCAAGTGAGTACCACCGAGAGTGCTCTGCATGGATCTTCTTTCCTTTGACAAGCGCTGGGTGGCATGAGGACCGTGGTCTGCCTGCAAAGGAGCTAGGGCAAGGAAGGCCTCGGGTGCCGGCCGTGTGCGTCTGGACACCTGCTGCTCAGCCCTTCTTGGCGTAGTCATGAATGCTAAGCCGCAATGTAACCACTTGGTTTACAGAAGGCAAGGGTGAGCCATGCTGTTAATCAGCACTGAGCACGCATGCAGCTGAGCGCGCCAGCAAAGCACCCATGCCTGCCACGCGCCATGCATTTCCCATCCAGGTTCAAATTTACTCCCTGTGCCCTGATCTCCTAGAAAACTGCAAACTTCCACAATCCCGTCTTCTTGGCTCAATTTCTGAGTCCCACCTGCAGCCTGTCGCGCAGCCACTTGAGAATAAGCCCGCGAGCGATTCATCGCAATTGGCATGGAAGCCCCAGCGCTGCCTTGGGGCCGGCCCAGCTCCACGCAGGATGGTGCAACAGGGCACCAGGCATCTTCGCAAGCGCCTCAGAGCGCGGAGCCTGGCGCCTGGACCCCGCAATTCGGCGCTGGCCAGCGCGTCGAGGTGGGCATCCCGTTTTTGCGCTGTACTCAGGAAGAAACTCGAGCCACGCAAGACCATCACACCTCCTTTGAACTTAGGTGTGCACGTCAGGCTTTCAAACTGTGCAGCTGGGCCGCCTGCTGTCCCTGATGCGCTTTGCATCAACAAAGCACTGGCTCGGCCGCAGGTGCGGTGGCAGCTGAGCGACGAGGAGACCGGCGAGACGACGATCAAGGTGTGCTGACCCGTCATGCTGCAATCAGACAGCCGGTACCACGCTCCCAGCACCTGTGACGTTGCCTCGCTGGTGGTCGCCTGCAGTGGTGGGGCGCTGCGGTCATCCAGCAGGGCTGCGCGCCCGCCCGGCCGTGGCGCATCAGGCACGCCCCCACCTCAGCCAAGTAGCCTGTGCCTCTCAATCCATCAGCTGCAGCGCATCAGGCGCAGCTATTTGGGGCAGCTGACAGACACTGGCTGGGTGGCAGGTATGATGCGGAGGCCGGGTACGAGGCAGAGGAAGCGGATGTCCACTTTCTCTCGGCAGGCAAGGCTTTCCTCTGTCGAACCTACCTCAGTATCGACACATGCAGGCGGTTGTGCTTGTGGCAATAATGCTAGCCCGAGGCGACGAGCTGCGCTCCCCTTAGGGCAAGAGAGCCCTTGTCTGGTCTGAATTGTCGGCATTTGGTGTGTGAAATGAAGGCAGCAGGCAGCCAGGCACTGAGACATTCGGTCTCTGCAAGCAGGCCAGCTGCTGAGCGGCGAGGACGTGCTGCTGTGGCGGGTTGAGGGCGCTGAATGCGCAGAGGAGGAGACTGACAGCGTGGTCGGGCTGGAAGACCTCGCGGCCGAGCAGGCTGACATGGAGAGGTGGGCCAACAGGGAACCTTTGGCATGCCATGCATGATGGCTGCCTGGCATGCACTTTCAACCCCTCCTCGCCTCGCAACAGCTCCTGGTCAGTTTGCAGTGGCCGGCTGATGGGTCCTGAAATGCTCGTCGTAAAGCTTCAGAACTGCACGCACCGCTGTCTGCAGATGAATCCCGCCCTCAATATCCAGGAGGCAGCCAAGTATGGCGTGGCTGCACCCAGCTGCCTGCGTAGGCCGCGACTGCAGCAGGGTGCCGGGATAGTCAGCCGCTGACGTGTCTCACATCTGTGCCTGTGAGGCGCCCGCTCCATCTTCAGAGCGCCATGCGTGCAGGGAGCTGGGGCAGTCGGTGGAGGAGGCGGCGCTGCAGCATCTGGCCGGCATGGCGCCCGAGCAGCAGGCGCGTGTGGCCACCGGCTTCAGAGCCTTTGCCGATCACTTCCAGGCGCAGCTGCGGGAGCTGGTGGCGGCCCGGGAGGGCGCGGACGCCGGCGAGTACGTCATCACCGAGAGCGACGTGCACCAGATGCTGCGCGGCCTCAAGCAGTGAGGCACGGCGGGGCGCGGCTCACTGGGAAGTACTTTTGAACTGCACCAAGCACTTTGAAATGGAGCCTGCCTGTCTGGCAAGAGGCTTTCTCCTGTCGTATATTGAGCGGGCTGCTGTCATGTGCGGCTGTAGGGATTGCTGATGCCTTTGCTGCTGAAACTGTATCGAACTCGAGCTTGCATGTCTGCTGCCTGGGCTTGAGCAGGGCTTCTTCCCGGTGTAAAAATAGCCGTCACACGCTCCATTCAGACTGTCGGCACGGTACACGAGCAAGCATGGTCAAGAAGGTCAAGAACAAGTGGAAGGCGATCGACACTTCCGCGGTGCGTGTGCATCCGCCGGCCCCGACTTGCTGCTTTCGGAAGCGTGTCCTGCCCTCTCAATTTGACCCCTTCCGACCCGCAGATCGAGGATGCGCTGGAGGAGGGCAGCCGTCGCGAGCGGCAGGGCACCGCCGTCGAGAAGGCGCCCGACGCCGACCTGTTTTACATCGACACGGTCCGGCCGCCTTGCCGCCGAGCCTTCTGAAAGTGAACAGCTGCACATGACCAGCACACGATGTCTTCGCCGCGCTGAGCAAGCCACAGAACCCGTGGCAGCCGCCCCTGAAGTGGACCTTGGCGGCAGCATCCTAGGCCTCGTCTTCACTCACACATCCTGCTCGGTCCCCCGCAGGCCAAGGACGAAAATGCTGTCGCTCGCGGCCTGGCGACCCGGCGGCGCAAGCGCGGGCCCAAGCTGCTCAAGTGCCAGGCCATCATCGCGGCGGTGAGCGGCGGCAAGCCGGTCAACCCCGGCCAGACGCGGCCGCGGGCGCGCGGGCCGGCCGTGCGGCCCAAGCCGCAGCCGCAGCAGCAGCAGCTGAGCAAGGCGGACGGCGGCAGTGAGCTGGACGCCTGGGCAGACGATGCGCCGCCGCAGAAACCGCCCAAGCGGGCCAGACGTGCGCGTTGGCTCCTCTTTGCAGTCATTCAGACATGTGCCCGCTTGCCATCCTCTGTCAATACGACGGCATAAGAAGGCTGCAGCCCAAAGTGCCCAGCTGTAGCAGCGGCGAGCCTTCACTGGCGTGCCAGGGCTCCTATGCCCCTCGCCCAACCCAACATCCCGTTTTGATGCTGCCTGCAGACGCGCAGACGGCCAAGTCGGCGACAGTTAGGGCCGTCGAGGTCGACGCGCCCGGCTGCAGTTACAACCCAGACTACGAGCAGCACCAGGACGCCGTGGCCGAGGCGGTGACCGCCGAGATGAGCAAGCGGTACGCGGCGGAGCGGCGGCCGCAGATCTCCGCGCCGGCGCTCGAGCGGCTGCCAGAGCGGGACGAGCTGGAGGCCCTGCTGGTTTCTTTTCTCTCTCTTGCCTCGGTGTACATCAGTAGCAGGAGAGAGACAGGGGCCTAGAGGGATGATGAGTTGTGCTCTCTGAACGATGGCGCGTTGCTCGGCAAGGGAGCTGTGCATGCAGCAAAGCAGCGGGCGAAGAAGGGGCGGGCAGCAACTGCAGCCAAAGGCGAGGGGGCAAGCTGCCTCTATCCCTTGCCAGCCAGGAGTCGATGCGTTGGATAGATGCTGAGCAAACTGCGATTGCTCTGTAGAACGCTCCTACCACCCCATGCCTGCTTGCGGGCTCTGATAGCAGTGCTGACCGCCTGCCTGCAGGAGGACCCAGTGTCAGACGAGGAGGCAGAGGAGCAGCCGGGCAGCCCTGCTGCAGCCGAGGCGGCCGGGCAGCCCGCCAAGCCGGCCAAGCTCCCACCCGGCAAAAAGACGCGGACGGACCGCAACCGGGAGAAGCGGCGCAAGGCGGCGGAGGCGGCCCTGAAGGCGAAGAAGGAGCTGAAGAAGCAGCGGCGGGACCTGCAGGGGCTCGCGCAGCTGCAGGCGGCCATCGGGCAGGAGGAGGCCGGGCAGCGGGCGCTGCAGGAGCGGCGGGCGGCCGACAAGGCCGAGGCGGAAAAGAGTCGAGTGCCGCGGCTGGGCCGCCACAAATACGAGCCGCAGCCGATGCAGGTCTGGCTTCCTTCTTCTGTCCAGTCGCGTGCCCTGGTCTCTGCCGCTTGCCAGGCCGGACGGCTGTGCCTGTGGGGGGCATGGCTTGCATGCTGTGGCTGGCGGCAGCCGTGGTGCGAGGTGCAGCTTTGTTGTCAATGCTGCATGCGACTGATGGGGTTTAAAGTTTTTCCCTTTGAAGTTTTCCCCGAAGAATGGGAATAACCAGGTCGAAAACGTTTCTCCCGGTCCGCGTCGCCTCTTTTGTATGGGAAGAAATGTGAGCAATTCTTCCGGAGAAAGGGAAGAGAGGGGGAAGAGCACTTTTCTCCCAGAGGCCTAGACTTTTACCGCCATCAGCGCTGTTCGTCAATGGAAGCAGAAAGAAATGCATGTGTTCCTGCATGCCTGAATGGACACTTGCCCCCACCACACGCAGGTGCTGCTGAGCGACGAGATCAACGGCAGCCTGCGCCGGCTGAAGGGCACGCCCGCGCTGGCCGTCGAGCGCTTCAAGGCGCTGCAGAAGCGGGGCGCCATCGAGCCGCGCGGGCAGCTGCAGCTGCAGAAGCCGCGCCGCAAGGTGACTTACGTTGAGAAGCGGACGCTGGAGGAGGATGTGGCCGCGAACGATGAGATTATGGAGATCGCGCGGGCGAATGCGCGCGCGGAGGCGGCGCTGGACGCCGGCAAGCCCGCAGCGCGCGGCCGCAAGCCCGGCAAGGGCAGGAAGCGGCGCTGAGCCCGCATTGATTCGATTCGCCTGCTACTACTCTGTAACGCTGGAACAGCCTGTCTATTTCGAAATCCAGGTTTGAACTATGCTGGCCTCGGGACTAGGCCATTTGAGCAGCTGGTAGCGGGCGGGGTGGCTCGTTCGGGCGCATTGGCAGGTGCCAGCATGTGGGCATGTGCTGCCGACGGGTGTTTCAAAGTTCGTCCCAAACAGTGGAGAAGGCTTGCAGTCACATGCATGACCTGGCAACGACAGTAGCGAGCGCAAACTCTGCTGGAGCAGGTCAGTGCTCGGGCTGAAACACAGGCCACTGGAGTCGGTCCGAAACGAGGCTATTGAAGCCCCTCCTGCGGCCCTTGAGGAACGGCACCCGCAGCCGCTCCGGCAGCTCGTCAGCTGACTTGTAACATTGCGGTAGCCATAGCCACTCCAGCGGCAGGCGCTCCAGCGGCGCTAGTGCTGGCAGCTGTTGCTGAGCAAAAAGGGAGAGGGCCAGTGCGCGCAGTGCGGGGAGCCCTGCCAGTTGCTCCATAGCTTCAACAGTAAGCCTCCAAACCCCTTCCAGGCGGAGCTGCTGCAGCGCCGTCAGCCGCGCCAGCCAGCCAGCACAAGATGCTGACAACTTCAGTGCAGAAGAGTTGATGTCTAGCCGCGTGAGCTGCACCATGCCTGCGACCAGGCGCAGGCACCCATTATTGTGAGGTGCATATGTACACAGATTGGAATGTCAGGAACTGTGTGGAGCGGCTACGGCCTCACCAGACAGGTAGCGCAGCTCCAAACTCTTCTCCCAGCACCTCCCACAAATCTCGAGGCTGCGCAGCCCTGTGAGCGGTAGCAGGCAGCATGGCTCCCCGCGCAGACTACAATGTTGCAGTTCCAGATTTGTCAGCCGTGAGGGTGTGCCCAGCAGCTCCACGTTGCTGCGCAGCAGGAATTGGCTCAATCCAGTCTCAGCAGCTGTGCCATGATCAGCAAGCAGAGCATGCCACGTCCGTCGACTCACTCGCAGTGGGCGAGCTCGAGTCGCCGCAGGCTTGGCAGCCCAGCCAGAGCGTGGCCTAGGGGCATGTCTCCCTCTTCGCGGGCAAAGACGCTGAGAGACAAGTCTGCAAGTCGCGGCAGCCTCGAAAGCTGGGCGACACCCGCGCAGCTGCAGCGGCGTGCGCGATCCACCCACAGGCGTGTCAGCTGTGTGAGGGCGCACAGCTGTGCAATGCCTGCAAACAAGCAAGGGGCAGCAGCTTGGCCAACTGCAGACTGTGTTTCAAACTCATCAACCGCTTTTGCCGTGGGAAAGGAAAGTCCTACCTTCATCAGACAAGGGGTCACAGGCGATGCCGAGCGCAGTGAGGCTGGTGAAGGCGCGCAGCTGGGCACAAATTTCGTCAGCAATGGAACAACATTTCACACGGAGGGCCTGGAGCTTCCTGCGCGCATGCCAGGCGCTTTAATGTGGCTGAGCCTTGTCTACTCGTGGCAGGAGACAGCAGGTGCGTGGTAGATTGCTGGCTCACCCGGTGTTCAGTGGCAGCAGGCACCGGGCTGGTGCCCACGCCAAATATAGACTTTCTTGATCAGGCGGAATCTCAAGCCTGACCAGCGAGCCAGCGAGGCGGGCCACCACCCGGTGCAGCACCTCCCACCGCAGGACCCCGCAGCTGCCGCTGATCTGCAGGCACCGCAGGGAGCTGCAGCGAGTTGCACAGTCCAGAAAGGCGGTGCCGTCTCCCACTGAACGGAGGTGCAGTCGTGTCAGTGCCTGCAGCGCCGGCTGCCACTGCGACAAGCAAGCCACATTGTCAAAATCTGCCTATGTACTACCTCAGATTGGCGGGCCAAGGTGACTATGGCAAATGACCTCGTCAAGTAGGCTGCTTCCATCCAGAAACACCTCATCCACCTCGGACAGGCACAGTTCACGTAGGCGCGGCAGCTGTGGAAGCGGCAGAGTACGAGTGCGAGTGACCCGCGCGAAGAGGCAGCGGAGGTCCAGCGAGACCAGGTTGGGAAAATTGGCTGCCAGGTCGCCTGGCGGCCCGCGAGGGAGCAGCCGCCTGACTCGCTGGCCGACAGCGTCCCTGAATCGACGGGAAACCTGCGCCAGCAGTCGATTCACTCAGGCGCAAGCCCGACAGCAGGCTCTGATCATCTACGGCAGAACCGAGGCGCGGACCAGGCGCAATAGGAACAGGTCCTCCTTGTCGCACAGGCCGATGATGTGCTGTAGGATGCTCGGGTGACAGTTCGCTAGCGAAAACACGGCCTCGCAGTCGGCCATTGTTGCTGACTTTGAGCAGCAGCAGCGGCATACCTAAGGCCAAACGAGCCACGAGCTACGAGCTACGAGAAACGCTCGCCAGGCTTGTCAGGGGTTTTCAGCTCAAGCGCCGAGTCGCAGGTCGTCAATCTACTGCTGCATACAGATATGGGGCGGGAGTTCATGACGGAAGTGGAACGGCTCAAAGCTGAGCTGAAGCGCGTGCATGCCCAGCGGGATGCCGTCGAGAAAGAGATTGCGGAGCACACAGAGGCGCTGCCTCGCTTTGAGGGCCCGATCGTCGATGCGGAAGGCTTCCCGCGCGCGGACGTCGACGTTGCCGCCGTCCGGCACCATCGCCAGCGCATCATCAGTGAGAGCCCTAGTCTCCCTTTGCAGGCGTCAGCTCTGCTCAACCACACCTTTGGCGCTTGACATCGCCTGGCTTGCCCACTTGTGCACACGTGCTCGTTGCAGTGCTGAAAAACGACCACCGTGGGCTGGACGACCGGCTGGCGAGCCTGCTGGTGCAGCTGCACGCAGCCACCGGCAAGGGCCCGTCGGCCCAGCCCAGTGGGCAGCAGGCGCAGCCACAAGCCAGCAGGCGAGGAGGGGACCTACTGAACGGTGGCGCAGCCGCTGTCAACGGCCCCATGCCCTCCAGCCAGCCCTTTGCGCTGGGCACGCCACTGCCTCCCAGACATCCTCGGCAAGTTGATAGAGTGAGGTGACCTGGGCAGTCAAGCTTGAGGCACTCTGCCGGTTCTGCAGTGGAGGAGGTGAGCGAAGGCTCCCCCGCTGCTGCCGCTGGGCTGCTTCCCGGCGACAGGATCGTGTCGTTTGCGGATGTCGGCGCTGCGACTGCAAACTGCATCCAGGCCATGAGCCGCAGCCTGCAGGTGCGCTGCCCTCTCTCTAAAGTGACCCCTGGAGGCCAAGAGGTGGAGGATTCAGACAGGCAGCCCAGGGACTCTGGATCTGAAGTTGCTGCGTGCAACCTCAGCTGCTGGTGGGCGCCTGGCAGAGCCCACTTGGAAGGCTCACAACTTCTGAAGGGACTCGGCTTTGCATCGCAGGCGCATGCGGGTCGGCCTGTCCCCGTTCTGCTGCTGCGGCGGGGGGAGGCGGTGCAGACGCAGCTGACGCCCGGCACCTGGGCGGGGCAGGGCCTGCTCGGAGCCCGCATTCGGCCGCTCTGAGCCGCCAGGAGGCTGAGATGGTCACGTGTGAGGCCGGCTGCATGTGGCTCCTTCCGGCTAGCTTGCTTCATGGGAAGAAGGCATGTTTCTGCTGAGGAGTTTCCGCTGTGACAGACGGGCTGCAGCCTTGAGCAGGCCAGTCCGGAGCTGAGGGATGCAAACTGCCGGTTATGACGCTTCAGAATGGGTAACACACACAGGCAACCGCGTAAATGGTCCGCCTCTTTTGTCACCTGGGTATTTCATCAATCTCTGGATTGCGGCGGTGCACCTGCGGTTCCCGAGGCCTGGACAGGGCAGAGATCTGGGAGCACCTCAGCTACCATGGCAGTGACCAGAGGCGGTGAGCTGCTTAGCGTGTGAAAGTAAAAGGGAAAATTGCAGCCAGGCACGCGACAGAGCGCTGCCCGGAGCAGCCTGGTGGTTCGAGTTTTGAATCCAGTGGACGCTGCGTCAATGGCGAAGCGGCAATCGCGAGGCAGACAGCTTCAGGCAGGTTTTCAGCAAAGCATGCGGCTGGCAGGGTCACAGGCTGGCGAGCAGGCAGGCCGGCTCAAGCCTCGGCGGGCAGCAGGCAGCTGCGGAAGGCGGCTTCCAGCTCCGCCCTGTCCAGGTCCCTCCCGATGAACACCATCTGGTTGAGTTTGTTGCCTTGCGGCTGGCTGGTGTCGCCAAACTGCCACATGTTGTGGACGCCCTGGAAGACCGTCCTGCAGAGGAGAACGAGCGGTCAGAAGCATTCAAGCGGAGACAGGGCGCCCGCTGTCACACTTGCGACCCATGCGACGAGTAAAGAAGCAAATTACAGAGCAGCGCACCAGAAGCTGCACCACGTGCCTGTGCGTCCGTCTACTGCAGGCAAAGCACTGGCTGCCAACATCACGCCCCCAGGAGCAGTCCCTGCGGGAGTATTCAGGCGCAAGCAATGCTCCCAACACCCGGACAGGCACTGATCCGGTGGGGAGGGAGGAGGGCGCCCGCACTTGGTCTCCTCGCCGGCCAGGCAAAGCACGCCCTTGGACCGGAACAGGTCCGGCCCCTTCTCCTGCAGCAGCTGGCCCAGCCAGGCGTTGAGCGCCTTGGGGTGCAGGCTGCCCTCCGCCTGCAGCGCCACGCTGCGCACGCGGCTGTCGTGCGTGTGGCCGTGTGACTCATCGCCATGGCCGTGTGACTCATCATGGCCGTGCGACTCATCATGGCCGTGCGACTGATCATGTTCATGTGAGTCATGAGCGTGGTCGTGCGAGTCATGGTCGTGCGGGTGTGACTCGCCGGCCTGTCGACCGCCACACCAGTACATGCTCCGTCAGTTGCAAAAAAAGAGAAATGCTGCTGGAAGCACGCCTGCATGCTTATGCTGCTGAATAAGGCCGTCTGATGCCAGACGAGACCAACTCATGCCTGCTATGCATCAGCGTGCAGCGAAGCTAGCAAGCTTCTCATGAAGACGCTTGCGATGCATACAAGGGGCACCGCTCTTTGCAGGCAATCGAGGACTCCGCTGATCGCGCCACTGCAATGGCTGTTCCCAGGCAGGCGGAGGCGGGCCTGCTGCAGGAAGCCCGGGTCCATCTCCAGCACACGTGCCAGCTGGAAGGCGCCAACGCCCAGCAGCCGCTCCAGCGGCGGCGGGCCGGCCGCCAGGGAGCACTCGATCACCTGCGCCTGGCTGTTGATGGCCTGCGCGGCCGGTGGCAAAAGGTGGCGTCAGTCAGAGACAGGGCTGGGAGCGGGTGAGCAGGCCGGGAAGACAGGAGGCTGGTCTGGCGCTTTGTATGCATAGTGATGCTGTTGCATCCCTGCAATCGGCTGATGCATCTGGCTGGGCCGAGAGCACTGGAGGAAGCGACCTTCTGCGGCGCTGCGCAGTCGGTTGTTAATTTGCAGCAGCTCCAATGCAAGCGCCTTACGAAGCCTCTCTTGATGCATTGATTCATGCCGCCGACCGATGCTTTCCCCAGATCTTATTGCACTTTGCTTATTGCAATGCAAAGTGCTCGATGAGGCGGTGTCGCCCGAGGAGGCACGTGCCTTGATGGCGCGAATGACCTCCGCCTTCTCTGCAGCCGTCACCAGGTCGGTCTTGTTCAGCAGCAGCCGGTCAGCGAACGCGACCTGCTGCACTGCCTGCAAAGGCATGTCACGTCACGTCACGTCAGCTATTAGGTTACAGTGCATGCTTGCCCGCACCGCTGAGCTCCTCAGAAATTCAGACAGGCTACCAGCGCTAACGCCTCTCAGCTTACGCTGCTGAGCTGCCGGGCAGTTGAGATAGGCTTGGATAAGCGTGATGGGCTGCTGCTTGCAGGGGGCAAATGAAGCAGAAGTGTATTCAATGCAGTGCGGCCTTCCAGCTGCACAACGCTTCGCAGCTGGAGCAGGGGAACGCGCCTCGTTGACTGCGCCATCCTTGCCCTCCTCCTGCAGGTGCTGCAGGCAATGCTTGCAGTCGACGACCGTGAGGATCGCGTCGAGGGTGATCGCCTCCTTCAGGGTCTCGTCTGCGCGAGTTACAACCGCCGACAGGTCAAGGGTCGGAGGCAGGGAGGGCGAGCTCAGAGGAGTGATGGCAGGGAGTGGCAGCATGGGGTGCAGGGCCGCTCGGTTGCTCCGGCACCCTTTGCCACTTCCTTGGAGGGGCATGAAGGGCTACGCAGTGTGCAAGGCCATCCAACGCCGTGCAGCAAAGCAGAAAACGCACCAGTAAAGACTGTCTGGATGATGGGCCCAGGGTCTGCCAATCCAGTCGTCTCGATCAGGATGGCATCCGGCTTGGCCTTGCGGCTGACGATCTTGGTGAGCACGCGGATCAGGTCGCCGCGCACTTTGCAGCAGATGCAGCCGTTGTTCAGCTGCAAAGGCGGCGTGCCACGGGCATCAGCCTCTTCCCCAGTGACCGCTAAAGGGTCTCGCGGTCCAGCAGGAGGCAGCACCTCGAAGATCTCCTCGGTGCTGGCGTATTGCTGCTTGACCAGCTGGCGGTCGATTGAGATCGCCCCGTACTCGTTCTCGATCACGGCGATCTTCTTTCCGTGCTCCGCCGTGAGGATGTGGTTCAGAAGCGTCGTCTTGCCTGCTCGCGGCGTCCTCAGGTCAGCTCAAAGTCGCAATGCACACAGTTCTGCGCAGATCGTAAACGTGGCCAACCTGCGCCGAGAAAGCCTGTGGCGACGGTGCAAGGGATCGCCATCGCTCCTCGTAGTGGAAGTGAAAACGTTGCAGAGAAGGGTCAGAAAAGTTGGCGGGCGTTTATTTTGCATGGGGCTTTGGGCTTTGCCGCCGCCCACCGCCGCTCTTCGTCCGGCAGCTCGAGTCTGACAATTCAACGGCAACAGCAACGGCTAGGTTTCGCCAAAACTGCTTCCAAAGCAACAGCCAACCAGCCTGCGTTAGAACCTGTAGTTGCTGCCGCCGAAACTGCCACCGAAACCGCCGCCAAAGCGGGGGCCACTAACCCCGCCGCTGCCGAAGAACGGCTGGCCAAAGCCGTAACTACCGGCAGGGTTGCGGTCGTAGTCCCCGCCGATCTGGCGGTAGCCGCCAACAGGGGTGCGCTGCCCAAACGGCCCGCCTGTGTGAGGAAAGAGGGCTGGGAAGCCAAAGCGGCGGCGGGCCAGGCGCCTCGCCTCCTCAGCCTCGCGCCTGCAAGCCCAGGGCACCTTCTTCAGTAGCGAGAACCACCAACAGGGGAGCCGAAGGCCTAAGTGCTTCTGCTGGGAGCTGCTTCAGCCAGACATGCTCAGCACCGCGAGCTCCTCAGGCAGCAGTAGGCTATGCTGGCCCTGGCAGCGGTGCAGCTCCAAGCAGTCCCTGCCCCTCCTCCAACAGAAGCTTCCCTCTGCTGCCTGCTCCTGGCTCAGTCTACCCACCGCTCACAGAAGCGGCATGGCAGGCAGCAGCCCACCTGGCGGTCTCCCTCTCCACATGCAGGTCCCTGTACACCGCCGCCCAGCTGCGGCGCCGCGCCCAGTCAGGGTCAGCCGGCTGCAGCCGATGCGGGAACTCTGCCTCCACCAGCGGCCGCCACAGGCTGTCGGCAGCAGCCTGGGCCCTCAGCGCCCGGCTGCAACACCGCAGCGCGGCCAGGTCGCGAGCCTGCGGCAAGGAATGGCCGATCAGACAGCCTGTGATTGTGTTCCGTATCGAGAGCCGTGCTGCCTGCGGCGCAGAGCGGACGGGGCCTGGGAGCGGTGGCAGCGTGCCTGCAGGCGGCTCAGCACTCGCTCCGAGAGCTCCACCGGAAGTCCAGTGAGGCCGCACGGCTCGGGCAGGCCCAGGGCCAGCCGCAGCCGCCGCAGCGCCGGGCCGAGCACACGGTCCTTCAGCTGCAGCCAGAGCTCCCTTTCGTTGGCCAGGGCGGCGGGACTGCCGCCTGCCGCGTGCCTGGAGCCTGCACTCACAGCAGCGTGCCTGTCATCCGGCCCTGTCAAGTGGGCAAAAGTGTGCATCAAAAGCGGCCTGCAGGCGGAAGCTTGCTGGGAGGCAACATGTGCCGAGTCTTGCGGTTTTTCTAAGGTGCAAGGCAGGGCAGGTCAGTGCATGATTTTGACAGGCAGCCCCTGAATGGCAGGCTGCTAAGCGCACTCGAAGCACCCAAGATCCTGCATCACTTGAAGTGCCAGGGAGTCTTCCAGGAGGCGAAACCGCACTGCTCAGAGAGGCCGAGAAAGCGCCGCCGGCAGCCGGCCGAGCTGTGACCGCCAGGAAGCTGCCCAGCTGAATCATCGCCAGCTCGCACTCGGCGCTCTCAGCTCGGCTCGGGTGGGTCAGCCTGTAGCTCAGGCGCAGGGCGGCAGCTGGGGCAGCCGCAGCCGGCAGACCGAATCGGCCCTCCCCCTCGCTGCCCTGCAAACAGCAGCGGCAAGTGTCCGCTCAGCAGCCCATTCAGGCGCTGCTTGGATGCTGCAAAGCCTCGGCCTCTCCTGGACCATAGGCTGTAGACTGCGCATGCTAGCAAGGGCAGGAAGGCACCTGCCAGGTAGGGGCAAGGCCGGCCTCCAGTGCCGCTGCATGGACAGCACACCGCAGCGGGCCGTGGGTAGCTCCACTGGTGGCCAGCACCCGGGCAAAGATGTCTGCCGCGCTCTCAGCAGGCGCCGGGCTGCGGCTGCTCTGTGCTGCAGCTGCTGGCCCAGCTGCAGCCGCATCGGTGTCCATCGGGCCTGCTGGGTCTGCACTGTCCGACTGTCGCTGGTCTGCTGATGGTTGTGAAGAGCTCAGTGCTGGCTGGGGCAGGACAGCCCGACCAGCCGCAGCGCCCAGCAGAAAGAGCAGGTCGCCGCCCTTCACGCCCGCTGAACGCAGCTGCTCGCCCTCACTCGCGTCCAACTCGTCCTGCGCGGAGAGCCAGGCCTGGTGCATCAGTGACTCGGCATTTAGGGGTTGGTGACGGCAGACGTATCGCTGCGGCACTGCCAAGGGCAGATAAGTCGGCGCACCGTCTTGTTGAGCGACAGCCGCACGTCTGCGGGCGCCAGTCCGAGCTGAGCGGCGAGGATGTTCTTGACTTGTGAGTAGCTCGCATCATTTTCAACTTCCAGGCGCTCAGTGCGGGCGCCCAAACGCACGCGGAGTCGCATGTATGCTGGCGCGGGTAGGAGTGCGTGGAAAGTTCTGTGAATGGGCTCATTTCACAGCCTTGACCTCGGTCCGCGGGGTGGGCCTGAATGTCCTGGATGTCTTAGCTACAGAGCCTGGTGCCAATTTTGAACTGTGCATACCACCGCATTCAGGAAGGGACGCTTGCCACCGAGGCAGCAGGTGGCATACGCGCCGAGACAGCAAGGCTTACAGTCTTGTACAAGCCCGCAAGCTGCTGCTGCCGCTGCTGCTGTAGGCAGCTAGCACACCAGACGGAGCATGCAAGCACAGCTTGGCAAGGCTGAGCAGCTGGAGTGCTTTTCGAATCTGCGCTGCGCTACTGCAGCCTACATGGCAGGGAGGCGTCGTCTGCCGCCAGAGGTTTAGCTGAAATGTTGGCGGCTTGCCGTGTGCTGCTGCCTAATGGCGGGCACTCTCCAGAGCCACGATCACGACCGCTTGGCCTTCATGGAGTAGTAGCAGCTGCCTAGGCCGCACACAATGGCGAGGGCGCCATAGATGCCCGCCACTGTCCAGCAGTTTCGCACCGCGTCTTTCTGCTGCGTCGTGAATGGCGCATGCCCTTCGCTTGCGTCGTACCACTCGCCCAGGTATCTGCAAATTTCCACAAGGACTGTGAGCGCTTGCGAGAGTTGTTTGAGAGAAGGTGGGTGTTTGGCAGAAAGCGCACTGGTAGTCGTTGCCGATGAGGATGGCCAGGAGGCCGCAGAAGATGGCACCAAACACTGAGATCAGCGCGCAGCCCAGCGTGCCTGCAGACACCACAGAAACGGTGAAGGCCCTGGTACCAGGAAGTTGTAAGATGCACCGCTGGGACCCCGAAACACTGGCTACGTCGTCAACACGGCAGTCAGGTGAGATTTCTGGCGTCCTGAAGTGCCGTTTCCTCCCGTAACCACTCCAACCGCACAGCTCGGTGCGCTTGCTAGGTCAGATTCCTCCCCTGGGTCCATCAGAGCGAGGCTCACCCGCCGGACCGCACATCGTGCGAGCGGCTCACTAGCCGGGCTGCCGCTGCTGTGGCCAAGCAGCTCCTTTTGGCTTGCGGGACAACTTTGCGGGAGGCCGAGCGCCCGTGTGTACGCCTCCGCGCCTCTGCACCTCCCCTGAGCAGCGCAGGAGATGCAGCGATGCTTTCTGTCTGCTGACGGGCCTCTGCAGGGCGCGCAAAGAGGCACGAGGGCATCGGCTTTGCCAGGCAGTCGGAGCACGAGAGTCGAGCGCAGGTGCGCTCAGATCGTCGAGGGTGATGCTCAACGAGGCGATATAATGCGTGGACTTCCTTGATCACTTGTCAGCTGTCGCTGCCACGGAATTAGCCCGATCAAAGCATTGGCATGGCGAGTTTCGGCATTGGCCGAGTCGTCGCGGCTAGTCGTGTGATTGCCGCCTCTCGCGCGGTTGCTGCCTCCCATACGGTCGCCGGCATCGACAAAATAGTCTGCCTCGGCAAGCAGGTGTGTCCACAAGTGCACACCGAGCATGCAAGCTCTCTCCAGCGAAGCAGCCCAGGCAACTGAGAGGGATTTCGGGTGCTGCAGTACATCGAGCACGCGAGTAAGCCTCCTCTCTTTCCCAATACGACCAGTGCCTTGACAGCTGCCAATTACCCTTCAACCAGCTGCCCGACTGCTACAGAGGAGCTCGGAGATGCCGTCCCGGAGCGCCCCGTGATCTTCAACAAGTTTGGCTCCATCGCGCGGCGAGCAGAGCAGGGAAAGACGCTGGACGTTTCCGGACTGCTGCCGACTGACAAAGGGGCCGTGCACTACGAGGCGGAGATCTGCCTGCAGCTCGGGGTGCGCTGCTTTTTCTCCTCTGCAACCTGAGGATGCAGACAATAATAACCAGAGGCAATACGCTGATCATTGGAACGGCGGTGCCAGCTTTCTTTCTGTAGCAGCAGCATAGCAGGATCTCACGCCGCAAGCAGCGGATAGAGAATGTGGTGGTCTGCAGGGCCACATCGGGTCCTGCCTGCTGCAGCATGTCAGACACCGCAGCTGTCTGCAGGTGGCCGGCAGCATCAAGGCGGTGACCCTGGGACTCGACCTCACGCTGCGGGAGCTGCAGGCCCAGCTAAAGAAGAACGGCCACCCCTGGGAGGCAAGCAGTTCCACGCGGACCATCTGCCTGTCCCTGCCTTTGATGCTCCAGCCCATGCCTGTCATGTTTGCGTCCAGTCAGGCACGGCCCGGGCGGCAAAGCTCAGCGGGGCCTGTGTTGCGCAGCTGCTACATCAGCAGGCCCCTACACCCGCCGCCAATCCCATGCCGTGCCTTGGCAGCGATCCTGCACCTGACAGCAGCCCCTTTGTTCGCAGGTCGGCAAGTGCTTCCCCGGCTCGGCCATCATCGGCCCCTGGCTGCCGGTCGAGCAGTTCCCCGGCTACCTGCAGGAGGAGTTCACCTTTTCTCTGGGCGGCGAGCTGCGGCAGCGGGGGCGGGGCGCGGAGATGCGGCTGGCCCCGGAGGCGGCCATAGAGTACATTGAGGGCTTCTTTCCGCTGTGCGAGGGGGACGTGCTGTTCACAGGCACGCCTGCGGGCGTGGGAGCCATCCAGCCGGGCCAGCTAGGCAAGCTGGCCTGGGGCGATCGGCTAGAATATCATGTTCAATTCTAACGGCCAGCTGTGCCGAGCGCTGTGTACTGGTCCTGTCATTGCGACAGCGACAAGTGTGATTTTTTGGGACAAGAGCAGCGCATCTTGGTGCAGTGCCGCATGCCAGGCTTCTGTGTCTCCCGTGCGGCTGCGAGCCACAATGCGGCCGACAGCGGCAGCAGCCGTTATTACACCCAGAGCGTGCGTTGCCTCTGCTAGACTCCTCGCCATTCGTGTCATCAGTAGATCGAGTACCGCATGCCATTATAGTCGAGCCGAAAGCTCTCCTGGAACGGCACACGCAGCCGCGGCGGCAGCCGCTCAGGCCTGAACCAGTAGCCGCTTGTGCGCGGCAGGCTCAGCCACGCCAGCGGGAGGCGCTCCAGCAGCGCCATATCTCCCAGCAGGGGTGGGGGCGTCGGGGGAAATATGAGGGCGAGGTCCAGAATGCGCAGCGCGGACAGGCCCGTGAACGCCTCCAGGGGCACCCCACTGGCAAAGCCGTGCACTTCCAGGATGAGCTTCTGCAGCCCCCTGAGACAATCCAGCCAGCGCAGCCGCCCCTCCTCGTCCGCCTCGCCGGTCTTTCCCCTCAAGTGCAGCTTCGTGAGCCTGACCAGAGCTGCAGGCACAGCGCCGCGCAGTCAGCGACGGCATGTGACCTGGGCAGCAGGCGGAGCAGGAGGGCAGCGGAAGGGGAGGCGCTCCAGACAGCTCGCGCAGCTGCGACTCATGCTCCAGCTCTACACCGGCGTCCAAGTCTAGCAGCTGCTTCAGACCGGGGAGTGGCGCTGGCTGAAAGATGAGCCTGCTGCTGAACTCAACGTCAACCCGCAGCTGTGTGAGCTGAAGCTGCTCGAGCTCCGGCACCGCCGCGCTGACGACGGTGGTGTCACCCGCCAGCCGCCTGCGCTCAGGCAGGAGGCAATCTGGGACGGGAGGATGCGAGAATCGCAAGTTTAGTTAAGAAAGCGTGAATCGAGAACTGATGAGTTAGAGGAATGGCTCAAGGCATTTGCTGATCTGATGGTCAGAGTAACACACATCGCGGCTGGCTGGCGGGAAAGGGGCGGGTTGGCAGCTGGCGGGTCTCACCCCCATCCCGAGATGTCCAGCCTGCGGAGCTTTGGCAGGGCGGGCAGCGTCGCGAGCAGCGCAGCGCCACCCACAGCCAACGAAACAAGGGGCATGCATGGTGAGGGGATGGCGAGGTCCACGAGCTGAGTCAGCTGCCGCAGCTCCTCGAGCTCTGCCAAGCCCATCGAACAATTTTCCATGCTGAGTCTGCTCAGCTGAGCCAGCGCACTCAAATGGAAGATGCCTGCGAAGAGTGAGCGGCAGGGGGATGGTCAGAGGGCGGCTTTCGAGCAAAGGAAGGGGCTCAGTGCGCATGCGGCACAGGGCTCATGGGAATGTGGTTGGGCAGCCCACCGGCTTCTCTGAGAGGGCTGCAGACCAGCTGGAGGTCCGTCAGGCTGGAAATGGCTGCCAGCTGGCCGCAGGCTGCTGCCATGGGGCGGCTGTTTGGCCATGCTGATGTCGATACTCAGGCTCCGCAGCCGCCTGCAGGCAGCACGGTCGCGTTGCTGCTGGGCAGCGGTGCGAGGGGCTGCAGCGGCTCTGCAGCCTCCCCCTGCTGCGCTCACCCGGTGTTCAGCGCCAGCAGGCTGTCGCCCGGAGGGAAGCTGGCGATGGGGCAGTAGTTCAGGTTCAAGTCAGTGAGGCTGCCAGCCAGCTGCTGCACGGCCTCTCGCAGGTGCTCCCACGGAAGCTTGTACTCGTTGAGCGCCAGCCGCTGGAGGGCAGGGCAGCGCGTGGCCAGGCGCAGGGCCGCGCTGCCGTCCCTGGCGTCGGCCGAGGGGGGTGCGGACACTTCGAGCGATGTCAGGCGGGACAACGATTGGACGCCCTGCGTGCGGCGGTCAAAAGCGTCGAGGCATTGTACATCGACGCTGCAGCGGTGCCCAGGAAAGCAGGGAGCAGACCTCGGCGGTCAACTGGCCAGTACTGCACTGATCCTGCAAACGGAGAACGCGCAGGCCTGGGAGCTGCCTGGTCAGAGCCTCCACGTCCTCCAGGCTTCTAATTCCAGAAGACTCTCGCTGGCATATGTCAAGTTCCACCACGTAGGGGAATCTCGTGTTTAGGTCGTCGATGATGGCTTCAACCAGCCGGATCCGGCGCACAGCAGCGTTGCACAGCTCTCTCCAGCGTCTCGATACCTGCGAATGGATGGATACGTCAGCGCATTCGTGGGCTCACGGGATTACGTTCTCTGGTCTCGCAGTGCACCTGCCGGACGTAGTACAGATCCGTGGGCTCCAAACGCTCGGCGATCCGCTGGAGGACATGGCCGTTGAGGTCGTTCAGGGTGAGCTTGCGGGTGCCGGTGGGCTCCATCACGGACAGCTTTAAGTGAATGCCGCCGTGCCGGAGGCGCCGATCAGAGTTCATGATGATGATGATCAACGACCTGTATTTTTAGTAATTTTTAAACGATCGCCCGTTTAACAAATAACAAATGTCTTTCTCCCCTGCTATGTCAGCGCATGCCCGTCAGCCCCTGAGGATGTGCAGGCCAGAGGCCAAAGCTGCGGCTTCTGGCGCCCGGCAGCTGCATCGTTAGCTCTCTGCAGAGCCCTGCGCTATGTATCATCGTGCGGAAAGCCTTCCTTCAGGACGAGGCTGGGAGATCAGGCACTAACGTCCTTGACCAAGCTTGGCCTGCCAGAATTTCCAAGTTGGCAAAGCAGGCACGCGTCCCTCCTAGCCTATCACTACAGCTTACGCTTGATCCGACGTCTGCACGTGCCACTCGATGAGTTACAATAGGAACGGGACCTGCCGCCGGGCTACTCTGCTGACCGCCACAACAGGCACAGCCAGTCCAGCGGCAACCGGCAGGCCCGCAAGCACATGCAGCAGGGCAGCCGGTGGCCCAGCACGAGCCCCATGAGGCCAGCTGCCGCAGTGCCACACTGCTAGAGAGCCACTCACAGCCGGCGCCCGATCGGTTGCTGCTGCGTCCTTGCCGTGCGTATGAGCCCTACGAGTGCTGCGGGCGCCGAACAGGAGCTCAGGCCAACTGCATGGGGAGGCCTCAGGGCCCTGCTGCCGCCGCAGCGTGCGGAGAGCCGCACCCGCCGCCGCCCAGGCCTGCTCGCTCGCGCCCTCTCTCATCAGTGGGCTCTCGACCGCTCTTGCAGGGCTGGAAATGCGGGCGTCTCCACTCTCGTGGCCCCGGCCTGCGTCACTTGAGCCTGCAATCGCCCCCCACCAGGAAGGTAGCTTGGTTGGTTAAAAAAACAGCGGTTGTGTGGCACAATACGATGCAAGAAGCGGGTCAAAGCAGGAGCGCGCCTGAGCTTGCGGCAGTCTGCTGCACAGCCTGCGGCTCTGCTTCCTCCTCCTCGTCCGTGCTGCTGTGTGCGGCGGACCCGGCATCGCTCTGGGGCGGCGCAGCAGCTGCAGCCGGCGCGGCGGCGGCGACCGGTTCGGGGCCTGGCGGCTCGGCCGCAGGGGATGCAGGTGGCTCCTCTGCAGATCCGGCTGCAGCAGCAATGCGGGTCAGGATGTGCAGTCGCAGAAATAGGACTAGGTTGAAGCCAGAGGATTGCATGTGGCAGCGAGCCTGCGGGCGAGTTGCGCGGCCGTTTGGCGGCCGGCTCGGCCGCAAGCTGCTGCGTTGGCGAGCGGTGTGGGCTCGCGGCGGCGGCGGCCGGGACTGGCGGCTCGGTCGCAGGGGACGCGGGTGGGTCCTCAGCAGAATCAGCTGCAGCGCCAATGCGCGTCAGGATGCGCAGTCGCAGATGCAGACTCGGAGCAGGAGGGTTGCATGTGGCAGCGAGCCTGCTGGTGAGTTGCGAGGCCGTTTGGCGGCCGGCTCGGCCGCAAGCTGCTGCGTTGGCGAGCGGTGTGGGCTCGCGGCGGCGGAGGACGGTCCGGCCACAGCTGCAGCTGCGTCGACAGCAGATGCAGGGATCAGCCTTTTTCTGGGTCGGCAACACAGCAGGCGCAGCATGTCTCCCCTACGCCAGGTGATGTGTTGCATGTCTTTTCTGACTAGTCGCAAGAAGAAGAAAATGGCAGACGAGGCCTGGATGAGCGCCACCTGGTGTTGAAAGCGGCCGGTGCCAGACAAGCCCCGTCAGCTGCTGCTTGTACTTGTCCTTGAACGCCTTCAAGTGCGAGCCGTTCGCGCTGTCCAAGCCCAGCTCCCGCATGCAGGCGGTCTGCAGGCCAAAGTCCTTCTCCATCTGCTGCGGCCGTTGGCAGCAGTGAGACCTAGGGCCAGCAATGGAGCGCAGGCGCAGGCATGGGTGGGCGGTGCCCGCACCGCCGGCCAGCCGCCTCTGGCTTGCACTGCGTTGTACAGCTGGGTCAAGCTGACCGGCTTTCCGGCAGCTTTGCAAGTCACGCTCAACTTGGCGTAGATCCGCTTGTTGCCTTTGAGCCCGGCGCCCCTCGCCTTGGCTTCCGCAGCCTGCCGCTCCCGCTTCACCTTTATGGCCGCGAGGAGTGTCCTGTCGTCGATCCTGTCCGGCAGGTACTCTTCCTGCTCCTCTCTGGCTGCAGTGGTGTCCACACTCCCTGCAGCCCATCGCAATCTGCTGAGGAGGGCATCAGCAAAGAACAGCTCGCAGCATAACGTGTCCTTTTGCTGCTGCGCGTCCGAGCTGATGAGCGCATCAGCAAAGAACAGCTCGCAGCTTAACATGTCCATTTGCTGCTGCGCGTCCGAGCCGCCAGCAGCGCACCGGGCGCAGCGTCCGGCTCTGCAGCTCCGGTCTGCTGGATCTGCAGCTCGCACGCCTCCTTGGCCGCAGAGGTGCCTGCAGTGCCGCAGTCTGCTCACCAGCAGGCCAGCGAAGAGCAGAATGCAGAACCACATGTTCACCAATCACTGCCGCGTACAAAAGCCGGCGGCAGCACACCGAGCGCAGCGTCCACTTTAACTTTCGTCTGCTGGGCCTGCATCTCAAACTCCAACAGCGCCGCAGGCCGCCCGATCTCGAGCACGCGCGCGGCGATCGGCGTGGCAGACTGGCCCGTGATGGGCGCCGCTTCGGGAGTGTCGCCGGGCAGCGCCCAAGCGACGCAGTGCCAAGCCCCGGGGATGCGTCGCAAGCTAGCCTCGAACACATCCACGACTTCGCGAACTAGCTGCTCTGGGCAGCTAGAGTTTTCCATTTGTCACACTCAATCCCACCAGGTGCCTGGACGTCTAGACGTTGCTGGAGCGTGATGCCAAAATTGCCCACTAAATTTTCCAATTTTCCAGGCTGTCAGAGAAACCCATCTCCCAGACACCGTAGTCACCTGCCCCACTCTCTCCTGCAGTCTCTGGCCCTAGTTGCTCTTGGCTGGCCTGGACGCGCGCCCCGACCCCTCCCTGCCCCTTGTGGGCCCGCACTCTGCCCAAGCGCTGTGCAATGCCGCGCTTAGGACTAATACCTCTGCGCCTGTCCCCCGCCATCAAACGCTGGCACCATAAGCAACAGGATGTCCGCAGCTTCGCTGTGGCAAGCAGGCAGTGGGCAATGCTTGCTTGAGGCCGGTGCTCGTGCTAGCCTGTGCCTCGTACCCCGGCGGGCGCAACCTGCTTGGCAGAGCAGCGTTGCGCCACCTGCCCCTGGCCTCGAGGACTTACCAGTGTGCCCATGCTCGCCAGGCCTCCTGTGCCCTTGCTTGCTTGCGCTGCTGGCTGGTTCAGCTATCCCGTCGCCGCCAACTGCCCACGACACCAGGCTTTGTATTCCATACGCAGTCCGCCCCACGGCCCGAGAGGGTTCAAGCCAAGTTGGCTTGCGTGGTGGTGTAGTTCTCCTGCTCTCCTGCAGAGTCACTCGACCTTGCGAGGGCAGTGCAGTGAAAAGGCCGGAGTCTGACAAGGTACTGGCAGCGCTTTCAGCCGTGTTGAGATTCGTCGGCACTTGAGCTTGGACTTCAAGAAGAGGCTCAATTAGAAAAGGCAGATGTGACTCAGCACGGTCCTCATCGCAGATTTCAGCACGATCGCAAGCCCACAAGCCCTCCGACAAGCAGCCAGGCGCAGGCTGTCGTGACGTGGTACGTGCGCTGCCAGGCGCCTCCGCATTGCCTCAGAAGGGAATGGGAACAATGTGATTCTTGGCGACCCAAAACTTGCCCTTCATGAACGGCACACGAAGCCGCGGCGGCAGCTGTTCGGGGCGCTCGTACCCCCACATCTCTGGCAGGCGCAGCC